>JAPKID020006578.1:0-10598 GCA_026931265.2 Tropidonophis doriae | reverse complement strand
ATCTTATACTCTAAAAATATGGTAAATGTTAATGCTGCGTTTACTGCATTCCTAAAATATTCAGGGGAAACTTACAGAAAGTCAACAATTTCTTGTTACTTACACCATATGTCAGTTTCAGAAATGCAGGAGTTTTAACTCCCCAAAAGCTTAGAACCCATGATTCCACACATTAGATTCTTTTTGTTCACTTCAAGATTTGTTTTGGGGCCTAAAAATCTTATTGATGACATTCATGTTAAAGTACATATGGAATATGTATATATGGGTTGCTATGGATATGTTATGGAGTCACTTACTATAGATTCTAAAGGATATTAACATTCTTTCAATACTCACTAATAAAAGCTCAAAATATGTTCTGCATATTATAAATACAAAATATTTATAACAATATGATAGTTAAGTAAAATTCATTATCAAATGAAAAACTATGGATAGATGCAGGGCTTCTAGCCCTTCTTGGTTACAAAAGTAAAATATGAAATGTGGGAAAATAGGCAAAATTGATAATATTTTGTGTTAAATAAACTAAAAATTTAAAAATCTGATAATGAAAAATAAATACTTAAACTGAAAGTAAACACACAAATCATTATAAATTGTTTACAAAGCTCAATTCACATTTGAGGGAGACTGTTCTTGAATAGCAGTCACAATGTAGATGAATGCAGTTTGGCATCTGTTGTATTCATGTCAGGGCTAAGCAAATTACACTATTCACAACCAATTACTAGCTTACTAACATGGCAATTTGATATTTGTCATAAACATTTCCTGTTTTAATGCTATTTAAACAGTCAATAGATTTTTCAGACAAACATATAAACCTAGACACATTCCAGGTTTTATCATTCTCTAAAACTCAAGCTAAATCAAATATAAGGTCTATAGAAAATAGGCTTTTTTAATAATTTAATTATGATGGTTTAGAAGCCTAAGCTATCATAGTTAATTCCCTCTTCAAAAAATTTATTCCAAATTATGAATGTAGGGGATGTTTATTAGAATAGTAGCATTAACCCTGAAGATTGATTTAAGAAAACAGCACTGATTGGCTGGCTTATCTATATGACATTGCTTTAAGAATAGCCTAGACTTCTAATTTGGAAAGGTTGATAATAGGAATTTTCCCGCCACATGAGAACCAACTTATAGTACAGTGTTAGGAGGGGATACATAACATCTCTGAATAACAATAAATTAATGAAAACCACCACCATTTTCCATGCTTCCTCTCCCTTTAATGAAGTTTTATTGTCAATTTAGGTTACTTGAAATCAGTAGCTATTACTGATTTTTATCTATCTTTTATCTTTTTAATTATTATTTATAAAAATATCTTAAACAAGAGAATAAAAACAGATATGCTATAGAGAGAGTTTAGCATAAAATTTATCATATAGAAATATTGAATGTGAAGATTAAGAGCACCAAGATTAGATTCTGGAAGATAAAGATCAGACTGAAGTTTGCATAAGAAAGGAAAAATAAGCAAAGTAAAAACAAGAGTGCAAAAGAACATATATATATCAATATGTTTGAGAATAACACATAAGGGTTATTCATTTATAATGTTAATTATGAAAAATGTAACTGTATATTGTAGATGTTAATGTAACAAGCTATCAAGTTTTGGATATGTTTCTTTCCATCACATTCCTTTAAAACAGATGAATACTGACATCTGTTGATCTGTGGTTTAAATATGCATGTGTGCAGAATTTTGGATGTGAAAAATTATCAACAAGTTTTAGTAAAGTGCTATAGAATGTTTGAAATTTCTTCCAAAAGTATGTCAGACTTTCCATCTGGAAACAGCAAATTCTTTTCATCTCTGCTTTGTTTCTGCAGATATCTTTTTGACTTGCAAATTTTCCAAATAACTATAAGCAAACAATAAAAGGAATGGTGATATTTATACAACAAAGCTAGTATTTAGGTTATTTCAATTTCCTAAAATCCTGTGTCAGTGCTTTGGTGTCTATACAGATAGAATAGCAGCAGAACAAAAGCAAGTATGAGGATAGCTTTTTAAGTACTAGGAGATTCTTTATAAGCTCTAATATAGAATAAAGAAGTATTACTATTATATAATAATAAAGTATTTAATAGCTCTTACTAGCTATTTAACACTGACTCTAAAAAGGTCCTCTCATTTAATGGAAGGAAAAAGAAGACCCATCAAAATTTGATTTCTACCTCTGTGTCAAGAAATCCAGTTGTACTCAGTAGTCTTTTTTCTTCAAGCACTATTGTAGCAGAATTAATAGCCCAATCTTTTACTAAATCTTTCTGGCTTTCGTTGATAACAGGCCTATTATAATCCTGGCTGTCATCCACTCCAAAAACCTGAAAACAAAACAAATCATCATACATTAACTTGAAAGCCTCCTTTGTAGTATTCAATGGGAATGCATGGGTACTGCTACTAATAAAAAGTGAGTGTTTATAAGGCTTTTAAAAAAAAAAAAAACCCAATGTCACAGTTAATTGTGACACAAAATCTTATGAAGTAGAACTGATGTGTTTTAATTCTAGAGATTCAAAATAATTGTTCCTATTTCCTTTGAATGAAATGAAAATATGATATTAAGGAGCTTTCCTTTAATACAAGAAGACTTTCCTACATCCGCTGCAATTTCCAGAGTACTTCCCAAATCTAGTGAAATGGATTAGAGAAGTTCTGGAAACATTATTTTTAGGTTTTGTGAGAGCTTGTTGCAGAAAAATGCAAAAATTGTTTCTAGCGACAGAAACATACCATTGGATTGCACCCATAAATCAGTCTCACCTGAATATGAGTGCTGTAATTTTAAACAAAATAAGAATTACTGAAATATTTTATTTATTATTTTATTTATTATTTAAATTTCTATACCGCCCTTCTCCATTCCGGGACTCAGGGAGGTGTATAGGCAGCAATAAAATCAATGATAAAAAATACATGAAATATATATTTAAAAATGTATTAAATAATACGCCTGTACGAAAACCATTAATAAAACCTACTAAAACCATTTAAAAATTATGCCAGGCCAGCTGCACTAAATAGATAGGTCTTCAAAGCCCGACAGAAGAGGTTCAGGTCTGTGGTCGTGCGTAGGTCGGTGGGTAGGTCATTCCAGAGGGCAGGAGCCACCACAGAGAAGGCTCTCCCCCTGGGGGTCACCAGCTGACATTTCCTGGCCGATGGCACCCTGAGGAGGCCCTCTCCATGGCAGTGCACTGATCGGTGGGAAGTATTTGATGGCAGGAGGTGGTCTTGCAGGTAACCAGGTTATAACCAGTTATAACTTCTGAATGCTCTTCAAAGATATCCCCATGTAGAGCACATTGCAGTAGTCCATATGTGAGATGACCAGCGCTTGAATGTCTGAACATAGGGACTCCTGATACAGAAAAGGCTGCAACTGATGCACAACCTGTGCAAAGGCCGTCTTTTTTTCAAATAGAAATTGCTAGTTGATGTGAACCAGGTCTACCTGGAGTAGTGCCACCTCATTCAGAATTAAGGATGTTAACGGTCCTTAATGGCAGGGGTGAAATCCTCCCGATTCTGCCCGGTTTAGCCAAACCAATAGGGACAATTGTCCTTGGTTTTGTGAACCATTAGTAAAAAAAATTAAAAAGCATCCGAGGATCACACAGCTCACAGCGGAGCCGCACGATCACCAGAAGCTTTTTTTTTTCCTTCCACTTTTTAAACTATTTCCCCCCTGCCGTTTACCTAAACTGGCAGGGAAAAAATGCTTTTAAAAGTGGGAAAAAGTTAGCCATGTCCACCCAGTCACATGACCCCACCACCACCAACCCACACCCACAGAACTGATGGAGGGGAAAATTACTGTATTTTTCAGAGTGTAAGATGTAACTTTTTCCCTCAAAAAAGGGAGGGAAAATCTGGATGCGTCTTATACACTGAATACAGCATTTTTTGCCTCTGAAATCCTGCCCCCTTCACCAAAATGGCCGTAAATAGCTTTTAGAAGGCTTTCAGAGAACTCCTGGGAGCTGAGGAGGGCAGAAATGAGAAAAACATGGGCCGTTTTTTCTCATTTTTTTACCCCCCTCCCAGGAGTACTCTATAAGCCTCCTAAGGGCTATTGATGCCCTTTTTTTTGAAAAAAAGGGCCTATTTTCATGAAAAACGGGCTATTTTGAGGAGGTTTGCAAAGTGCAAAAACTTTTTTTTTTGCCTCTTCAAAACTTGGTGCGTCTTATACTCTGAAAAATATGGTAGATTTCACCACTGCTTAATGGATCTTGAAGCTCCATTCACCCAAAGTCATTCAGTGTTCCCAGGATTCAGCCTGACACTGTTGTCCCCCCATCTAGGTCCCCACAGCTTCCACCATGACAGGGCTGGGGCAGCATCGCTCTGGATCACCAGAGGTGGAGATAAAAAGTTGAGTATTGTCAGCATACTGAGGATACTTCAATCCACGCTGATGGATGACCTTCCCCAGGGCTTCATATTAATGTTTACAAGGAGTGGAGAGAGCCCTGTGGAACAATACAAAACAGTGGCTGCGGCTTGGATCTCTCACTCCCTATTAACACCAATTGAGAGCGACCTTACAGAGAGCGGCCAAACCAGCACATTTTCTTCCTGACAGTTCTGGGAAGCATTGGTGAGGTCAATAGAGGAGAAATGATAGAGAAGAGCTAGTATCTAAATAAGGTATCAAAATTCTACCCACTATTATCTACAGTACGCTGTGGAGCATACCTGTTTGAATTCCTTACCTACAGCCAAGTGCCTTCGATGAGATATAAGAATATGCACAATTTTAACAAGCTTCTTCCTAATCATAGGAATAAAAAGCTTGAAAACTTTCAAAAGCTCATAATTCAGCAATCTGCTCAATTTAAAAGGCAGTCTAGTCCAGGGGTGTCAAACTCGCAATGTCACGTTGTCGTCACATGACATAACACAACTTTTTCCCCCTTCACTAAATTGGGGTGGGTGGGTGTGGCCAGCATGTGACTCATCTGGCCCATAGGCCGCGAATCTGACACCTCTGGTCTAGTCACTACATTCCCATAGATCAGTACATGCCATCCTGGTGTCAGAACATCACAAGAAAGCATAAAGCCAACAAAGTCTTGCCAAAGGAAATTGTGTCAGTTACAATTTACATGTACCTCAGTTTGTGAGTCACAAAGCCCTCCTCCTCCTCCTCCTCCCCCTCCTCCTCTCATCCTGAATAACATCCTAGCCTGAAAAGCTGCCCTAAAATGGCATTGTAATTATAAGAGATTGGCCATATGAAAATGAAGTGAGATAAGTTATACATAAATAAGCTATTTTGTATTTGAAGAACAGGCTCGTTGGCTGCTGAGCCAAGGATGATATATGAAGACTGAATCCTTATTAAGTTGATTTATAGTATTTATTTAAAACAAATATTTCTAAAAATGCAGCTCAAATAATTCCTGCTGGCTTAGTGTTGTAAAATCAGCTGACTTCAGTTAACACCCAGGTATCCATTCAACAAGAACAGACCATTAGAGAAGGGAAATCCCAGGCACACCTGTAGGAGCAAGGTTTTCTAGAGCAGAGAGCTTTCTCAAGGACAAAACCCAGTAAAGCTGTTCTACATCTATGCCTAGAAAAGTGAAATAAAGAGATCACATTTGTAGGGACACATCAAAAAATGAACAAAGCAGACACGCTATGGCTCGGTAGATAGTCATAGTTCCCAATTCTTGTAAGACTGGAGACCATCTGTATGTAATCAGTCCCTAAGTCACGGCATCAGTAGAAAACCAGATCCTTTGATTATATCCATCATTGTCTCCATGAAATTACTGACTTATAATAAGAGATGAAGGGAAGATTTCTCATATGTGACGCAAAGCCTGAGTCATGCTAGTGAGCCATGTGGCATTGTGGCTGGAATCAATCTAGTAGATAAGGAAATAAAACAATACCTTAGGAGCAGAGGAACTTAACAAGTGATGCCATGCATTCTTGGGGCCATGGAGGGGCCAAATGGTAAAGCACAAATTCAGTAAACATCTATTTACAATCAAGCAAAAAAGGTACTATTATTACGTGGAGGGAAAAATGAATTTTGCATATCCATTGATATGCAACACATTCCTTTCCTTTCCACATTCCTTTCTCCAAGAGGGGAAGAATGAAGTTATTATCAACCTGTAAGAAGGATGCCTTAAATCACAGTTAAGATGCCAAAGGTCCAGTATATGTTCACATTCATCCTTCACTGGGACAGTGTCATATCCAGAAAAGAAGACAGAAGCAGGCATGCATGTATAAGCACACACCATTTCCTCAATTGTCCCTTTTTGCATAAGGAAAGAAACCTCTTGATGTAACCCTGTCATATTTTGGATGCTACACAATATTTGAGGAGCCCAGTGGTTCCTCAAATTTAATAACCAGTGAGCGTGCGATTTGCGCGTGCACCCAGTGTTCATAAACTGATCTTTTTAAGCTTCAAAACTTACCTTCTATGTAAAACACCTATGAGTAAAACATCTGATGCATGGCAATCCGCTGTGCCATGCGAATCAGTGGAGCTAAAAGGCAGGGAAATATAGGACAGGAAAGTGCAGGATAGGGTTAAATGCTCATCAAAACTCCTGGTTCGCCCGAACCAGTCCGGACCGGCTGTATCCCACCCCTGGAGGAGGCCTTAAGCATCAATGGTCCTAGTCAGTAGTTGGCATCTCCAGGGGCATATAAATGTATAAAACCCTCATTCCAAAAAAGGACCATTTAATATGTATGGAGGAATGGCTGCAGTTATAACAAGGGGGTTATTACAGAAACTAAAAGGGACAGCAATTCCAAATGTGCAAAATTTCTGACTCCAATTTAATGGTATGGTAGCATGGGCAATCTGCTTCCAAGAAGTAAGAAATCTCAGGGCTTTGGTTAACGTGTATTTTTTATTTTCCTGCATGCATATGTATGTTCATGTGTATGTATATATATGTGTCTGTGAAAGAAGTAAGGACATTGAAAACCTTGTATTTCAGTTATAACATTTGCCAATGCTATAATTGGTAATAACAGTAATTATAATCCTCTCAGCTTCCAATTAAAGGCAGTTTAAGCACCAGTCACACACTAGAGGGAAATATCACCAGGTTTATGAAATTCCCAAGGCTTGTAGAGGCACACAGTTCTGTGATGGAATAAATTAGGTAGGGGGTGGGGAATGGGCAATGACTAAATCCCACAATACGCTTAGCAAGGCAAGCCAGGCTGGGTTGCGGAACAGAAAACCTGGTTGGGAGAGTAATTGGAATTGTTACAGGGAGCAGGGAATTGATACTGAATAACAGCTTATAGGAGCGCTCTCTCCTGCAATGTTTTGTTGCAGTTAACAGTAAGAATAATGTAAATCAATGGGCATACTATTGCCATACTTCAGTAATGCAGAATGGGGGTGACTTTTAGTCTATAGGGCTTAGTTTTGAATAGACATGGAGGAATTGTTCATTGTTAGGAGTACCATATTTTTCAGAGTATAAGACACACCTTTTTCCCTCAAAAAAGAGGCTGAAAATCCGGGTGCATCTTATACACCGAATACAGCATTTTTGAAAAACGGACCATTTGGGGGAGGTCTGCAGAGGGCAAACACTTTTTTTTTAATTTGCTTCTTCAAAATCTTCAAAATAGACATTGCTCTGAAATCCAACTGACAAAGCCTAAGATGGAAATTCTGCAATAACCTGTCCTATGTTACTCTATATACTTCAAAACTAGAGGCTCACACATCGAACCGCAGGGGCAATCAAACAGAATTTGGTCTTTCTCCTGGAGAGCATCACTGACTTATCTGTGAAGAGGATATAAAGAAGTAGCCTTTATTTGAAGACTCAAGTAGAAAGTTTTTGCACCAAATTATATAGAAGCCTGAAGAAGAATATAGCTACTTATTCCAGTGGGGAGCAACATTTTGCCAAGGAATTCCATTAAGCCTTCTTACATCATTATAAGTTCATTCAAAAGGAGAACTCAAAACTCTCTCTTTTCTTTTTTTAGGTGGGTGACATGATTAGAAATTAGATACAATAGAAAGAAGAAAGCCTTTTAATAAAGGGTTACAGGATTAAAGCTAGAATAAGTGATAGAATAAGGGATGTGGTGGCTCAGTGGCTAAGACTATGAACTTGTCAATCAGAAAGGTCAGTAGTTTGACTGTTCGAATCCCTAGTGCCATGTAACCGAGTGAGTTATATTTATATTATATTTATTAGACTTATATAACCGCCCCCTCTCCCCGAAGGGACTCGGGGCGGTGCACAGGAAGATTAAAAGCATATACAATAATACAATAAATAATTAAAAACAAATTAAATTTAAACCCTGTGCTAAAATTTTTGAGAGGAGCTCTTGTAGCTCCTCTCAGCTTTTGACGAAGACGTCACTGCAGAACGACGTTTTATGGTGAAGAAATGTCTCTTCTGGGGCCCAGGGCTGGATACTTATCCAGGGGGGCTGGATGCTATTTCCGCCACCCAGACAACAGGCGTCTCAGATAAGACCAATGCCCATTCTCCATAGTTGGTGAGATAGCATCTAGGGATGGGACATACCAAAGCCTGGCTTGTCCTTATAGGTGGGTTGTTGTCCAGGCCAAAGTCCCCTGAGCATTGTGGACCCATTGCAAACCCCACCTCCCAAAAGTAGCCTCCACTGAGGCGTAACTGTCCAACTTGTAATGATGGATAAATGGGGACAGAGAGGCCCAGGTGGTGGCTCGACAGACCTCTTCTATTGAGGCCTGCGTTGACCATGCCACAGACGTTGCCGCACTCCTGGTTGAGTGAGCCTTAATATGTCTTGGCGGTGGTAAGGACTGCAATTTGTAGGCTTTTGCTATGCAGGCTCTGATCCAACAACCTAGAGAAGATGGTGTTGCCTTGCTGCCAATCGTGGCCAGCTGAAAGAATATGAGGCTTCTGTGTGTCATAGCGAAGATGTCCTTCTGATGTAGATGCAAAGGGCCCATCTGACATCTAGCATGTGCCACTTTCATTCTTGATGATGAACTGGTTCAGGGCAAAAGTTTGGCAACACTAATTCCTGGGCTCTATGAAACCATGTCTTTACCTTTGGGACAAACAATGTGTCCAGGCACAACACCACCCTGTCCAAATGGAACACACAGAGGTCTTGCCTCATGGATAAGGCTGCCAGTTCCAATACCCGTCTGGCGGATGTTATGGCCGCTATGATGGGTGGTTGTAGAGTCTCTGAAGGCTGCTGAGGGCAGACACTTGCTGCCATTGGAGTGAAGTTGGCCTCCTGCATGGGACTATTATGTCTGGATGTTTGTTCCCTGATTGGTGGAGTGCCAAAAAAAATCCCCCAATTCTTCCGGTTAGGATAAGGAAAGTGCTTCCTCACTATCTAGTGACATTTTGGCCTGCTGAGGGCTCTTGGTAATGAGGGGCAGCTCAGGAAATGGGTGGAGACTGACCTGCTCCCTGGATCATTGATCTGAGGCCCTTCTGGCCACTTCCCTCACAGTCTAAAGCCCTCTGCGGCTAGCTCTCTGCCCATTCTGTGGCCTTAGAGGTCTTTGGAGCGTGAGTGAGGGGCAGTCCGCTTCCTCGCAAGCCTCAATCCTGACGTTCCTGTGGCATGCCCTGCATGGGGGGGAAGAGTTGAGGGTCTTCGGCCACTGAGGCTGGCTCCTCCAAAATCACATCTGACATATTTAAGGTGCACCTGACAAAGGTGCCCGCAAAATTATTCCAGTCTCCCCTGTGTAAAAATATCAAGCTCTGGTGTTTAGAGGGGGTGTAGGGCAGTGAAGCAGCCCTACAGGGTCTATATGGCATGAGCTCTCACCTGGCTCCATGCCACTGTGAAATGGCTGCCAATGTAACTGTGTTCCAAAATGGCGACCGATGTCTTCGCACCTCTTCAAAATGGTGCCCGTCACCTTCCATGAATCAAAATGGTGTCTGTCACTGTTGGAGGCCACAGAGTGAAAACTCGTGAGCAATGTCCTAGAGCCTCATTGGGACTGCTGCGCAGCGTTATCTGCAGTTGTAGTGTCCGCATTCCAGAGCACTGCTGCCTCGCAGCCTTCAGCAAAATGGGGCTGAAGCCCTGGTCGTTGAATTGGAGGCTGCTCTAACCTAACCTGATTGTTAAAAGGGAGGCTGCTCTAACCTAACCTGATTGTTAAAAGGGAGCAAGCTTCCAGTTGAGAAGATATAATTATTGTTCCTTTATAAATGTAAAGAGAATAGAAGAGAAAAACATCTTCAATCCTAGGATAGACTGAGTCTAAAAGCTGGAAAGAGCTACCAGAGGAGGCGAGTCATCACAGATTATAGACTCAGTCCAATTAGATAACAGATGGAGTTAGCCCATTCCTGGATGCTATCTCCACCAACTATGGAGAATAGGTTATGTTTCTATAGCTGACTTTTAGCTGTAGCCAGACTTCTATTGCAAACCCTGGCTGAATATGGGTTTGCCCAGGCATGGGTTTGCCCAGGCATTCCCATGTAACACCTCTTCTGCGCGAGCTGCACTGGCTTCCTGTGGCCTTCCGGGTGCATTTCAAGGTGCTTCTTACCATCTTCAAATCGCTCCA
>JAPKID020006577.1:0-10598 GCA_026931265.2 Tropidonophis doriae | reverse complement strand
TAATTTAACTCCTATAGTCTTGTGGAATGTAATATGGAACTCGAGTCTGATGAATGTTACAGTTATAGGCGAGATTGCTCCATGGTCATGTGACCACAATTTGAAAATATTTTTTGCCAGTTTGTGGCAGAAAATGCCAAAAAAGTGCCTGTTGGATATTCTAGAGTCACTTAATTATCCTGTGGTTTGCTTAACATCTAAATATTTCACTTGACTGTGATGATTCATAAAAATAGTCATAAAATTAAGCTTGATTGCAACAACTTATGACCAAAATTCCAGGTGCATTGTGGTTGTAGGTGAAGGACTACCTCTATATATTCAGCCACTCAGAATCAATTTCTGGATTCTCACTGCAAACTTGCCCAAACAAGATTGCTGATCTATGAATCAAAATGTTAGCAGAATATTCAAGAATTCACATAAACAAAGGATAATATTATTTTACAAGCTGATGTCATAATACAGAAGACATCTTTCAAGGATGCTAACTCTTCCACTTTGAAGAATTCTTATTTAGTAAGGAAGGGAACATCTTTGACTGATGCCAAATTGTCCCTTTTAATTTCTTGCTTTCCCTTTAACAAAGCTTCAATCTTACCGAAAGATTTTCCTCATCAGACAGGTGAATGTTCTCAAACCGAAACTGTGTCTGACGAAAATAAGAGTTTGATGTGGATTCTTCTGAAGCAGCTACGGCCAGGCATGGATTTATCCCGTGTGGTTTTGCCTACTTTTATCCTAGAGCCACGCTCCTTCCTCAACAAACTTTCTGATTATTACTACCATGCTGATCTACTTTCCCAGTAAGTAGCAACTTTATAGCTGGAAAGTGCATATCTATGAGATGATGTATAAGAGTAACCATATGGCTAAACTCCTAAAGGAAATAAACCCTGATTGCTCTTTGGAAGGACAGATACTGAAGCTGAAGCTCATATAGTTTGGCCACGAATTGAAAAGAGCAGGCTCATTGGAAAAGACTCCGATGTTGGGAAAAATTGAAGGCAAAAGGAGAATGGGGTCACAATAGATGAGATGGTTAGATAGTGCCAATAACACATTGAACATGGATTTGAGCAGCCTCCTGGATACAGTGGAGCAGAGGGGGGTCTAGCATGCTGTGGTCCATGGGGGTCGCAAAGAGTTGGTCTTGTAAATACGGTATCAAAAGTCAGCAGTTAAAAATAAAATAAACCTATCAAAATCTTCTGTTCCAAGACCAAAATGCTAAGTCAGTTAATAAATACAAAAGTGCAGGTATAATAAATAAAATAATAAAAATAATAGATGGGATATCACAAACCCCACAGCCCATTTCCTTCCCAACCAACTTAGCAACGTTTTCATATAGTAACATTGTGAAATCTCTGCAAGTTCCAAATAATAATTTCTTTTTTAAAAAAAACTGATAATAGCTCATGACATCATTTCATCTAGTGAGTTTTCCATGATTTTATTTTTGAAATCTTTCAAAATCTCATATGATTATTTTTAAGAGGTAAATGAATAAAGTATCTCAATATTCCTGTTATCAAATCTCAAAAAGAATTCTACAAAAAAGAAAAATGATAAGTTCCAGAATTCTGTGTTTGTGGGACTATGGTCCAGTCAATGGTCTTTCTTATCTAATGAAATTAGATAAGAAACTAATTAGATAAGAAATTAGATAAGAAACTAATCAAATCTCAAATCTGAAATTAGATAAGAAACTAATCAAATCTCAGATATTCAGAGGTATCCAGACATATAAGCATTTACTGTATAAGAACTCTGTGAATTCTATAGCTGTGCATTGAAAATGCGATCGCTCTCATCTTTTGATTTGTCACTCTGAATATTTGAAAGAGACAGTTGAAATTTGCCATATTTTGCTCTTTTTTTTTGTTCTGCAGCTTAACATCCAATCTTACTTCATGATAATTTTGATTTATCTATTAAATTTATGTGCCATCCATCTCATAATCTAGCAACTGTATTAATTTAAAAAATGAAAATAATACCTTTTGTGCCAATAAAGCCTACAGCTTATGTCACACATATGAAGAAATAACTGAAATTGTCATTTTAATTCTTCCTGCAGAGCTGCTCTTGAAGAAGATCCATACTGTCGAATCAAGCAAGTCTTGAGATGGTACCTATCCGGCTTTTATAAAAAGCCAAAGGTATGACAGTATAGTACACAGTGTTTCTTTCTTTATTCAAAAGAATTGTGAACTGTATTAAAGATTTACAAAACTTCAAGAATGTTATTAAGGATCCGCCATGGAATTTTCCAGGTAGCACCACCACCATTTTAAAGGAAGTTTTTAAACCCCATTTCTTTGCTTAAGAATTCCCCTGAATAAATTTTATTTCCCTCTCCAATTTACATCTGGAATTCAACTGGATTTAAACATTTTAGAGTTTTATTGTTGTAGGGTTATCCTTTTAAAAATGTCTACTTATTCACAAGCTATCTTGGGATGGGTTTCTGTCTATAAAAATGACATTGGAATATTTAAATCACACTAAGTAAAATTAGAAGGTATACCAAATGTGTGAAGTATTCTTGGATGTGCATGGTGCTCTCAGGTTGCATCTGATCTCAGACCTAAATCGATTTTGACTGTGAGCACAAGTCTTGCATTAGAATATGTGACCTTAGATGGTAAAGTGAAAGGATAGCTGAGAGTTGGAGCACATGCTTTTTATATAGAAGATAAATAATTGTGTGTGGTTTATCCTTAGATGAATTTGGAAAATATGTGTCAGAAAGCCTTGAGAAGCTGCTATCAGTTTTGTCTTGGACAGACTCAGTAGAAAACAATTTCTTATCTTCCTAGAAAGAAGATCCGCACTTCTATCTGAATTAAAAAGATGTTTCCAAGGGGATTAGAATGCAGAATCTATATACAACTGCAGTTAAATTGCCCAGTGATAGCCAAGACCAGTGACACTCAATTCTTATCTCCACTTAGTATGTGATCCTCATGCTCTCTCTCAGACCAGTTTACCTCATGAGCTTTTATTATGCAAATGTATAAATGATTTTCATTACTATCAGTCACATGTTCGGAAACTCATTCCAGTACATTTATTTGGGAAAATAAACTGTGGGTCTAATGTTATTAAATTCCTCTCTTCCAGGGAATAAAAAAGCCATACAATCCCATTTTAGGAGAGACTTTTCGTTGCTGTTGGTTTCATCCACAGACAAACAGTCACACATTTTACATAGCAGAACAGGTAAATCTGAGGCTTCTTTCTATGCCAATGCTATTTAGCTATATAGCAAAACTTTGTACATGTTTTTTTTTAACTTTCTTGCCTTCCATTGCAGGTTTCTCACCATCCTCCAGTATCGGCCTTTCATGTCAGTAATAGGAAGGATGGTTTTTGTATTACTGGCAGCATTCTAGCCAAATCAAAATTTTATGGTAAGTCATCAGATCAGACAGACAGAGCTCCAGTTCATGCATGTTGGTAAACCACCATGTGGGTTGCTTGATTTTGACTTAGTGTGTCATATAGCCCACCTCTTAGAGCAACTAGGCCATTTCAAATTGTTCAACAAATCATAATTGGAAAGAAACCCTGGATAGCATAAATGTGAATGCAGCTGGAGAAGAATTATGATTGCATAACACTTGATTTGCCTTTTTTCTAAAGCCAAAATCAACTTTGATGCCAGGAATAAAGCAATTGCTAAATTTCAACATGTAGAGGTTCTTTTGCATGCATAGACATATTGCAATTTGTTTTTAGAGGAAAAAAATATTGAGAGTCACTTTTCACACATTCCTTAAAAGAAAATAATAATAGATATATTGTATCTCCTTAAAACATGTCCATTGAAGATACTTTTCAAAAACTTGTTTTTCCTGAATCTAGATAAGTTGTATCTCTTGTTTCCTTTGTCCAATATTAAGAGCGACAATCATGCCATTTGTATTCATCTGTTTCTACAGGTAATTCACTTTCGGCATTATTGGACGGCCAAGCTAAACTCACATTTCTAAGTTCTGGGGAAGAGTATGTCATTACAATGCCATATGCACACTGTAAAGGTGGGACATTGCTGGGATTCTGGAGTGGAGGGGTGGGGGTTGTATGTGCTATGTCCTTTTCTTGGACGTAGCACCAAGATTCCATTTTCTTCCTTAAATAGATCCTCATTAAGTTTTTCTAGCTATAGTATGTAGGAAATTAGGATGAGGTAGGAGTCTGTTATTGTTGTTGTTTTTTAAAAAAACTATAACATACAAAGCCTTGTCACCCACCAGTTATGTTTAATTGCAAAAATGGTAAAAAGAAATCTGAATTTTGAATAATGTGATGCAAGACTGTCCAAAAGATAGCTTCCATGCCTTAATATTTCTCTAGGATGCAAATTACATCTGTTGAAATGTCTTCTACAAAATTATTTGAAAAAGGCAGTAGTTTGGGGATTTACCTATACATGTCCAAATGCAGTGCTATTGAGTTCGTACAAATTGGGAAATTTGACATCAAGTTGTAAATACGCTATTTCCAAAAAATTAGTTACAGTATATAAATGAAGATAACCCAGTGCCATCAGAAAATACATAATGAGCTATAGAGGCAGCAAGGATTTGCACTCAGCATTTGTTGCTTTGTGATATCAAGAAAACCCCTCCAAAACAGAAAGGAGTGTAGCAGTGATGGGTTCAAGGATCTGAAATCATCCTGTATTCTACAGATTGAAGGAGATAAACTTTCTGCCTGTTCCTGCTATATGAGTGGTAGCAGTTCTTGTTTATGCTTTGCTTGAATGTGCTGAATAACAGGACCAAGTTTCATTTTACCGCAACCCAATATTTTTTTTATTAAATCAGTATTTTTACATTTTCCTTTGGTGTAAATCATAATGACTGAACAGGGCTGCCTTTATAGTTTGATGTATGTAATCTCTGCATAATTGAAACTCTGTTAATAGTTGCATTTTTTTTTCTGGTTCTAGGAATTCTGTATGGTACCATGACAATGGAGCTTGGAGGCAAAGTTACTATTGATTGTGAAAAAAGCAATTATCGGGCAGAACTGGAATTCAAATTAAAGGTATTGGACACTCTGTTCCATTTTCAACTTGTCTCCAATATTCCGGTTCCAATTTTATCTCTTTATGTGAATTTTACAGGGCTAGTTTTAAAAATCATCCCAATGCTTTCTCAATAATAATGATTTGTTTTTATTTGAGGTGTTATTGTAATTTTTATGGAAGTTTTAACTTTTATGCCTTTGTATAGCCTACTAATAATTACTATGATCCCCAAGAGTCTCTTTGACTACCAGTAATGGGCCTTAAATTCATTACAGAATATGAATGTGCATTCACACAAGAGTTTCCCGTGGTTGGTGCACATTTGGTATTCTCCAAACAGCATGCAGATAAAATTTGATTGGTGTTTGAAATACATACTAAAATAATCAAATAAAGTACTTCATGTCACTAGCTGAAATGTTTGTCTGTTTGATCTATATTTTGGTATCAGAAACAATATAGAATTTTCCCTGGAATTATAGAGAAATTATAATTTACTTACCTATCTAGACACATTTGTGTTCTCGGCCAAATTCCCTATCTTTCTAGACTAAAATCATTTTTTCTTCTCTTTACATTCCTTAGCCGTTTTTTGGTGGCAGTACAAGCATTAATCAAATTTCAGGGAAGATTAAATCAGGAGAAGAAGTGCTGGCAAATCTTGATGGACACTGGGTAAGAAATCATAATATTCTTTAATGACAGTTTTAAAATGCATATATGAATTGAAGAGCTGCCATTGGAATGCAGTGTTCCATGATGCTTCCAAGAAGAGAACTCAGTTTAAAAGAAAAATAAGTGGAATAAAATTGCATCAAACAGCTGTGTAGGTGTAGATCTATCTGTGCTCGTTGTTTTTGCTAGCCCGAATTCTGAAATCTTTGGTTTCCATGAAATAAATGAACACCAACCAAAATCCAGTGTGGGAGTCAGTTAAAGTATATTCACATGCTTCCTGGAAAGTCAGCACAGATCTTGAACACTTCAGCTTCCTAAGCATAACTTTCATATGATGAATCCTAAATTTGAGGGCTTTGCCTGAGTTAACAGACTACATAGATTGACTTTGAAATGGTAATGCCCCTACCATTTGCTTTCCTTTCCTTCTGACAGGCATAAGAACTATAGCTACTACTAGTAATATTTATATGGCTGCCCACTCGCCTTAAGATTGCCAACAAAACAAAATATCAAAGCAATCACAAACTTTAAAAAATGGAACATTTCAAAAAGCAATGAAAAAAACAACCAGTCACCTGTTCAAACAACACATTCTTATAACTCATGAATTCAACATTTCCTGACCTCCCAACTGAGAGAAGAACTGAGTCTTCGGGATTTTGTGGAAGGCCAGCTGTGTTTAGACTAATCTATTTTTGAGAAAATGAATGTCCTAAAGGGCAGAAAAGACATACTTGCTAGGTCATACATTTTAACTGATAAAATCTAGAGTTGTGATGGCAAACCTATAGCACATGTGCCACAGATGGCATGCAGAGCCCTCTCTGTGGTCATGCTCAGATCCACTATGTCTGTCACCCCAGCTCAGATCCACTATGCATGTGCACATGCCTCCTGGCGGCTAGCTGATTTTCGGGTCTTTGCCGTGCATGCACAGAGGACAGGGCGTATGTGGGAGATGTGCGCGCATGCATGGGGGTGGGTCACACGTGCATGTACAAGGGGCAGGGGGGCACCCCCTCCGCAGCCTGTTTTTGGTCACAAGGAGGCCTGCTAGGCCAACATGGGGCATGGAGGAATACACAGGGTAATCACACGTGTATTGCATTATGAGTGCCAGCACATGCACGTGCACGTTTTCAGCACACGACAAGAAAAAGGTTAGCCATCACTGACCTAAAGCATGTCCCTCCTGCCAGTCTAATTCAGTGAATAGAGAAAATCAGAAAATGGCATTCCCTGAAACATTGACGCCCATGCCATGAAAGCCTTATTGTTAATACAGGTAGTCCTCAACAAACCTATAGGAAGCCAGTGCCTCTTATGAAGCAAAGGTGTAATTGGTGCATCTCAAAGTATGCCTACAATAGTTCAAGCTGCTGGATTCTGGACCAATTGCAGCTTTTGGATGGGTTTCTGCAACTCCCTGAATTGCTGTTGTTAAGTGATATAACATCACACTTCATAACCTATATTGCTTAGTAAAGCATTCCCAGCTGCAACTGCAGTCATATCTCGAGAACCACCAAATTGGGTTTTTTTGTAATAAATAACCCAGATATGTGACACCAAGTATCTGGGATTTATCAAAATAGTAGAAGATTGGCTCTCATCCCAAATATGTAACCATTTATAATTCATCATGGAGGAAA
Source organism: Tropidonophis doriae (assembly GCA_026931265.2). Classification (NCBI taxonomy): domain Eukaryota; kingdom Metazoa; phylum Chordata; class Lepidosauria; order Squamata; family Natricidae; genus Tropidonophis; species Tropidonophis doriae. The sequence continues at coordinate 3,221 of JAPKID020006577.1, read as the reverse complement.
TAACGATGTAGGAAAAAATAAGGGGGGAAAAATCTCTGTCAATAGAGAAGAATGGAATTCTTTTCTTTAGTTGTTAATCCTGTCTCAAGATATCTCCTGCTTCTTTGTAACTGGCACTAAATTGTTTTTTTTTCTTTTTCCAGGATGGTGAAGTATATATAAATGATCTGAAAAATGGCAGTACAGATATTTTTTGGAACCCGACCAGTGAAGTCCGAAAACAAAGACTAAAACGTCACATTGTCTTGTTTGAAGAGCAGACAGAATTTGAATCTGAGAGGTAAGGTAGGCAGTCTGATATCAGAGGATGATGGGAAAGAATATGTCTACCCTTGATTGCATTTTGGGCAATGTAGTTTTATAAAAGTTGATTCGTGTCTAATTATATTAGATTATGAATTCATTCTGAAAAAATTAAACTTGTGGTGGTTTCTCCACTCCTGGTGCAATGGAAATGTTTTGAACCTTGGCCATATATAGATACAGATTTCTTCCTTTTTTATTGGACTAATATGTAGTACTGTAATCCTTCTGCTAGGTTTATTACAAATGGAATTATTCCTTCGTTTATCAATAGGTTAGGTTTATTACTTATTTTATTAATTGTATAAGATTGCCCAAGATTATAGTGACTCTGGACAGCACACAGTAAAATTAACTCTAAAATACTTCCTAAAATCCCAAACACCTTCAGGAAAAACATATTCAAAAACATATTCAAAACAAATAAAAGATACAGAGCATACTATCACTCTAACCCACGGTTGTCAAACTCGCTGTGTCACATTGATGTCATGTGATGTTTTGCTACATTTTTTTAATTCACGGAACTGGGGTGGACGTGGCCTGCACGTGACATATCCGTCCCACCAGTTTGACATCCCTGATCTAACCCAAGACCTAGATGAAGAGCCAAGATTTCAGAGCTCTTTCCAGTGGAGTCAAGGTGAAGGCCAATGTCTCTAGAGGAAGATTGTGTACCAAGGGCCAGATGCTGCGATAAAGAAGGTACACTTTCCATAAAAGTTCAGTTGAAGGGATCTATAATATGTCAACTCTGCTTTGCTTGAATAGGCTGGTCAGAAAATATAGAAGACAGATGGTCCTTTAGATAATAATTTTCAATACCATAGAGATACATATATCTGTCCCTTCGGGGAGATGGGTGCAGGGTATAAATTTAATAAAATAAATAAAAATAAAAATATTTTATGGGTGTTAACCAACAAGTATTACTTGGAATACTATATCCAGTTTTGGTCGCTACGATGTAAAAAAGATGTTGAGTGCGGAAAAGAACAACAAAAATGATTAGGGTACTGGAGACTAAAACATAAAGAACAGTTGCTGGAATTGGATATGTCTAGTTTAATGAAAAGGAGTAGGGGTGATATGATAGCAGTGTTCCAATATCTCAGGGTTTGCTACAAAGAAGAAGGAGCCAAGCTGTTCTCCAAAGCATCTGAAGGCAGGACAAGAAACAATGGATGAAACTGATTAAGGAGAGAAGCAACCTAGAACTAAGGATAAATTTCTTGGCAGTTAGTGCAATTAATGAGTGGAACAGCTTGCCTCCAGAAGCTATGAATGTTCCAACACTGGAAGTTTTAAAGAAGAAATTGGACACTCATTTTTCTGAAATGGTATCACATTTCCTACCTGAGCAGGACTAGAAGACCTCCAAGGTCCCTTCCAACTCTGTTACTCTGTTAACAGTTGAATTGTACCTAGAAACCCACCGGTAACCAATGCAACACAAAATTGCCTACGCCACCACATTATGGGCCAGCTGTAGCTTCAAAGTGGTTTTCAAGGGCAGATACACATGTGGCATAATGCGCAAGATGACCAAACCATGAGTGAGCGTTTGAAAGGCCAAAGATGCTGGGAGATCTTTATAATTTCCGGAACGGATATTGGGGACGCGCTGAGCCTCGGAGAGCTAGGGGAGGCTCAGCGAGGAGAAGATCCCCAAAGGAAAAAACGTCTGAAAACGCTGAGTCAGAGGCTGGTGATCGGAGTTTCGTGCGACCGAGGAATGGAGACATAGGCGGAGTCACCCAGTTTGCTACAACGCGGCAAGTCTGTAAAGTCGACTCATTGGGGCTTGGGAGGCCTAAAAACATTTGGACCGGCCTGGGAACATCTTGGAGGCCCCAGTAAGAGCATTGGTCGAAGCGGCGGCCCGTGGCAGCCCCAGAAAGAGACTTGGTGAGTGGGACTGTTTGGTGTGGCCGGAATGAGGAGGACAATGGAGAGCTGGGCCACATGGAAGATCTGGATGGGTTTCGGCCGCGTGGAAGATCTGGATGCAGAGTCGTTGCAGTAAAAGGGCTGCAGTCAATAGGCTATAAGATCTTGCTTTTATATTCCACCTTTAAATGGACTGCCTTACCTGGGACTACTGGGACTATTGACGAAAGCTGGTTTTTTAACATCTTTTATTTTTTAAACATCTTCATATGACGGCTTTCAAGTTTTAAGTTATTGTTCTAGCACCTTATATTTATATTCTATTATTTATTGCTAGTCACCCCTACATAATGATGAAATTCTCTGTATTTTTTATCTAAATCTAATTGTTGCCCTTTTATTAATTTCTATCTATTGATGAATATTTATGAATTTTATGATCTGTATTTTTAGAGTATTGCCATGAATTACTCCAGGGATACCCTTATGAGACTGCGAGAGTCCCCCCTCTCGCAGGTTTGGCCCTCCTCTTTAACGAGGGCCCACCTTGAGGAGGGATTTGTAAATCCGGAGAGGTGGGCGAAACGCAATCTGCGGGGGTTTCTAGCTAGGTTTTTAATTAAAATATTAAGGGGGGTGGGGGGAGGGGGGAGGGAGAAGCAACTAGGGGTGAATGGTGGCACTAGGCCGGTGGGCAGAAACGGGTCGGAAGTGAGCGGAGTGATTAGGTCTGGGGTGAGTCAGGTTGTTCCACAAAAAGAGGGTCATTCTATCTTGACGGTCGTGGGGAGGGGCAGACGCGATGATAGAGTCCATCATCGGTTGGGAGTCCGTGGTCGTTGGTTACGACCAGTGATTTATCCCAACCCCCGCAGACTAGGTGGTCAGTGCTTACAGAGCCAGGGCCTTAGACTGATGTTATGCAATGCCAGGTCTGTTATTAACAAGGCCCCCCTCATTAATGACCTTGTGTCAGAGGAGGGGCCAGACCTGGCAGCCATTACGGAAACCTGGTTGGGCCACGAAGG
>JAPKID020006576.1:0-10599 GCA_026931265.2 Tropidonophis doriae | reverse complement strand
ATCACAACCACCTTCAAGGTTAAGCCAGAATAGGGCAGTAATATCCTATCCAAGGCTATGTGATTTCCCAATTTCATGGTGATCTGTTCCTCTGACTTTAATGTCTATCATTAAAATTATTCCTTTGGAAAATAAGAATGTGAATTAGGATTCCTATAAGAACAAGCAGTGCAGAGATGATACTGGGGATTCTACATGGAAATACTACATGCACAAAATTATTCAAATGAGCTTCTCACAAAGCAAGTGAAGCTGCTACTTGATGTGATATGTGTGATGTTCTTACACTACATGGAATTATTTTTGAAGCAAGAGTCCTGAACCCTTGATCAAGGTTCAAGCATTTTTCTTGATTAGTTTTGCACTAACTATTAGTTAGTACCCATAGTAATTACTGGTAGTACCCAGCAAAACATAACTTCTTATGTACAGGTTCTAGTTTATAGGCATATAGGGTGTGCTTTTTATCACAAACAAGGGTATACAAGGTTTCCAAAGGTTTTAGAAATGTTTTAGATGTGTGAGCATAATCACAATATTTATAGCCTGTTCATCAAAATACCATCGTCCTCCTTCTACAGCAGAAAATGTCCTTTCAGAATTAAATCCCATAATATTTACTTCCTTGAACTTTCACTCTGAAGGGCAAAACAGATAGGTAGGAAAACATAAATAGCTTTTATTTTTCCCCAACAGGACACTACTACGTCAGTTCGGATAGGCCTTATGATGGAAGAAATGATTTTCAATCTTGCAGATACACATCTGTTCTTTAATGACCTGGAGGTAGGTACTGATTTTGTTTCATTTTATTTCTTCTAGCGTCTAACTGGGAATTATGAAGACTGGAGGGCACTGGATTGGAGCGGCTGGCTCGAATAATCATCATTTGTTTCTTTTCTTCCTTTTATCAAGCAAAGCAAAAATTCTGAGTAAAGTTCAACTTAATCATGGCCTGAGGCTCCTCCACAGAGGACTACTTTGAAGGTTGCAGATAATTCTTGGTTCATGTACCATGTATCAAAGTTAGGAAAAGAAAACTAAAGCAGATATGCATACTTGTTTGCTTCTGTAATCTTCCTGTTTCATAATACAAGTATGGAAGTCACTAAGCTAGTTAATAATAATCAAATGGAAATAGTTGTCACAACTTAGTAAGAATTACAGTAAATGTGCTTCCTCTTATTTGAACATGTTTGTTTTCTTGTTTCATTTAGTTGCAGTATTAACAAATGTACTGCTTCACATCTGGGTATTTGATGTTTCTAAAAAAAATTTGGACCACCAAAACCATCTAAGGAACAACATATCTGTGGAGTCCTTTCTGCTCTCTGAGCTGGGTTGTTTTCTTGCAGATGTTTTACTACCCAACTAGGTAACATCACCAATTCATTTATTAGTCCACTGATGATGTTACCTAGTTGGGTAATGAAACATCTGCAAGCAAACCATCCAGCTCAGAGAGCATCAATCTTGAGGTACATACTGTATATTCTCTTCTATTAGAATAATATATCTACTATAAATACCGTAGAAACCACACAAACAAGATTATTATCACACTCCCAAATTCTGATATAGTTAGAAAGAACAAGGTTATCTTTCTCCCCTCTACTTAATTCATTTCCACATAACAGGAAATTTAGGATTATGACTTGTGGTATAGTCCAAGATTGCATACTTTCCCTGTAAATTATGCAAACTGCATACCTTATGTAAACTTTAATTGATCTGGTCACTTAGCAGACATCAGGTCTGTTCATAGTACAGGCACAAAACCAGGTCTATAAAAAGGCCTTCAGGGTAGGGAGCCATCATTATCTCAGATTGTTTCTGGATTAGTAAACACTCCATCTTTCTGGCATTAAATTTAGTACTTCTTGTGCAGTCCCTCACAACCACCAGACACCAAGTAAGAACTTCCATCAGTTTACCTGCTTGGCCATGGATGGAAATAAAAAGTTAGGTATTGTCAGTTAAACATGCTCTCTTTTTCTTTCTCTTTTACCAATCTGGAATTCACAAATCTGAAGACAGTTTTAAAATACTTTAGACTGTTATAGTGCTTTACTAGATTAAATCATAGCGTAGTAAGTTTAATAAGTTAAGCACAAAATTTAACAACTGGGAGCTATGTATTCAGAATCTGGGCATTTCCACTATAATGACAGATGTGGCAAACTGGGTCCTCTGACTAAATAAATGTGTTATACACAACCACAAAATAAAGTTACAGAGCTAAAATTATGTTCAGTTTAGTTTACCCAGCTGAATGGAGCAGTTTGTGTTGTGTTGTGGTTGAAATGTCCATGGATGACATCTCATTCCTTTCAACAGGTTACTAAAGAAAATAAATAAATTTGTAACATCAATTTATTTTCATAAATATTTAGATTGCACCTATAATTATTATTACATTCTACTTATTAATATTAATTTCCACCTACTAATACTTTAAGTCAAAATTCTGCCTATTTTCAAAGTAAAATGCATGCAAAAGTCCTGGTATGTGATTTTTATTAGCATTCACTTCAGTGAATAAAGTATAATAATAGTATGCAGTATAATAATAGAGCGAATTGAGTTGAGTTGGAATATTTCAAGATGGAAACAAATGTACAGCTCTCCCCAAAAGATGTTGTTTGTTACTTCATTAATTTTAAAACTTATAAATTGGAAACTACAGAGACCCTTGATCAGGATTGTGCTAAATGCGAAATATATAATATATAATACATCTTTAAAACAATTAGGATTAGGTCTCTCTCTCCCCCCCCCTCTCTCTCTCTCACACACACACACACACACACACAAATAAATCATGGGTAAGGAAGGAAGATTCCTGTTACAGGTGATTAGTCCTGATGTAACTTCACTTCCTCCGTTTAGGGAAGGAAAAGAAAGATTTTCGTTATATAGGGGTTATTCTGGGAGTTATCTTAAAGCTGCCAAGATCGAGAACAGAATATTTCAGCCCCTCTCTTTGAATTATAGTTCCACTTCTAATTGTGTCCCCCTTAGTGACTGCTATTTATAGTTAATAAAAGATGTTCCATTTCTGTTAGTAGCATTTCTTTGCTAATTAGATGCTTAAATCAAAGATAATTTGGCTTGGGCCTTGTGGTTTTGAATACTAGAACACTAGGGCAATAGAAATGGGGCAAATACACTTCTTCTGATCAATGAAGATCTACCTTATATAACAGAAAATATCAAAAGAATTTTAAAAAAGATTTTAAAAAGTTAAAAAATTTCCTCCTTCAACAAAGAGCCAGTTTGATCTAGTGCAGTGGTAGTCAACCTGATCCCTACCGCCCACTAGTGTGTGTGCCAGCTTTCATGGTTGGCAGTAAGGGTTTTGTCCAATACTGAAGCACTTTCCTTTTTTTAATTTCATTGACTTCCGTACTTTATAAATCACCATTACTGTGGAACGGATGGGCGATTAGAAGATTTTACTACTAACAGAGGTACAAAAGTGGGTGGTAGGTATAAAAAGGTTGACTACCCCTGATCTAGTGTCTAAGGCACCAAGCTACAAACCAGGAGTCTCTGAATTCTAGTCCTGCCTTAGGTAGAAAAGCCAGCTGGGTGACTTTGGGCTACTCGCTCTCTCTCCCACTTGTTGGGCAGAAAAAAAGGAGGAGTAAGATTATATATCTTCTCTACCTTGAGTTCCTTTTAAAGTAATAAAGGTAGCATAAAAATCTAATACATAAATAGTTTATCAGAAAAAGATGTGAACGTTAATTAAAAATATGTTTAAATGTGTCAGAATCAGAACTTTTTTTTCTAGTTTGTGTCAAAAAACCATACAATTCTTCCCCCCCAAGTCTCATTTTTCACTTCTTAAAAATATCACTGGCCTCTTCATTCCAGGAACCTAATAGTTCTTTCATACTGAAGTTCCCCAAATTCTGAGCCAAGGAAGTAGTCAAAAGTCCCAATTCATCTCTTTAGCAGTTCTACAGGAGAAAATACTATGTGACAGTTGATGGAAACCGATGCTCAAATTCTGGTTAGAGTGGATCTCTCAGGATTCAAACTGGATGAAATGTAGGAGACAGAATAGACAGAAATACATTGACTAAAACTGAAGGAGAGCTGAGCATTTGATTGGAGTATTAGAGGACATGCTTGACATATTTTTAAGCGTCATTTTTCTGAGCAAAAGTGCTACCCCCATCAGCTTGCTTTTACTCCTTTAGGACCCAGTGGCTCAGTGGTTAAGACACTGAGCTTGTCGATCAGAAAGGTTGGCATTGTGGCGGTTCCAATCCCTAGTGCCACGTAACGGACTGAGTTCCTGTTACTTGTCCCAGCGTCTGCCAACCTAGCAGTTCGAAAGCATGTAAAAATGCAAGTAGAAAAATAAGGACCACCTTTGGTGGGAAGGTAACAACATTCCATGTGCCTTTGGCATTTAGTCATGCCGGTCACATGACCATGGAGACATCTTCGGACAGTGCTGGCTCTTCAGCTTTGTAAAGTGAAGATTTAGATTATAAATTTTAGTGCGGGGTTCTTTCTTCAGTTTTTAAATTTGGGTTTTAGCACGGGTCTCAATTTATTTAATATATTTTTAGGTTATTTATCATATTTGTATTGTTCTTATATTGCCTGTGCACCGCCCCGAGTCCCTTCGGGGAGAGGGGGCGGTCTATAAATGCGATTAAATGAAATGAAACATATTAACTATCAGCTGAAGCTACCGTTTAAATTCCACTTGCAGCTGATTGCATAAAAGTGATGGCTTGATTCTTTTAAACACTGCAGTGTCCAACTACTGAGACAACCAATTTCGTTGTATTTAAGTACAATGACAATAGAGATTATACTTATGTTTATAATGAAGAATGCTTTGAAGAGTGTAATTCATCCCAGCGTTTGCTGAATAAATTGAATTCAGGGCTGTCAAGATTGTAAAAGAGATGTCGTCATCCTCACCATTTGGCTGGTAAAGAGCCCTGAGAACAGATTTAACAGAGTTGAAAGGGACTTTTTACAAGTCATCTAGTCCAACCCCCTTGCCCAAGCAGGAGACCCTAACATCTGCCTCTACCTAGGATTGAACTCACAACTTCCTGATTGGGAATCAAGAGCTCTAGGCCATAGCAGTAGTTAGATAGTTCTGAATAGACAAGATTGTTCTTCCTCTAAATGGAAACAGATTCCGTTCCTGCTGTAAAACTGATAAAATATACAGAGATTTTAGTTGCAAAGTTCACTTTTCCATCAGTATTTGCTTGACAGCAGCAGATGATCTGTGGGTAGAAATTACTTAATCGTGGCTTATGGATGGCATCAACTCATTGATTATTCAATAGTACTGCAAGTTTAAAATATAATCTCCAGTAAGACATGACTGTTTTATTCTCCTCTGTCTTTTCTTTCTCGTGATTTGATAATGCCTGAGTTAATAAAAACAAAAATAAAATCATATGATCCAGACATCTGCTGTATGGTAAGGCCAGAGTTTGGTTATGGTATTGCCAAAGCTCAGAAGGCTCCTTTCACCAGAAGATGCCAAGGGAGGCTGAATGTTTCCAAAACAGGTTGAAAACATCCAAGATTTTTTTCATTTCTCTCTGATTTGATATGCCAAGACCAAAGACTGAATAGATTTGTCTTGTCTGAACAGCAGCAACAAAAGGACCCTAATTCTTACTCTATAAAAAGATGGGTGGGGTGGGGAGATAGGAACCTTATAGTTGGAAATTCAACAAACCCGTTATCTGCTTCATCCTTGCTGTCAGTTAGCCTGTTCCTTATAGAATCTGGAACTCAGGATCTGGGGGAAAGGATAGGACAAGTCCTTCCAATAAGGAAACACAATATCACTTCCTTGCCTAATCACTAGTTTTTGCAGCTACATCTCAGCTGTGCCAGAAAATCACCTCTGCTGTCGAACACTAATGATATGATGGGAACATAGAGAGCTCCTTTCAAACTGGCTCTAAATTTCTCCAAAGATGTATAATCTGTGCATATTGCTTAATAATATTTCTATTAGCCCTAGCCAGTGATGGGTTCCTATGGTTTGGACCGGTTCAGCCAAACCGATAGTAGCTTGGCAGCATGGGTTGCTGGAAGCAGCAGTGACCCAGGCCTGCCACGCTCCCAAACCAGTTCTCCCTGAAGCGCTGTAGTTGCCACCATCTTGTTTTTGGCTTCTGCGCATGCGCAGAGCAATTTTAGTTGTACTACACATGTGTGCGCAGCATGTTCCTGAGTGAACTGGCAGTAGTTGCTGCTAGAACCCACCACTGGCCTTAGCCAATGTAAACAATGAGGAAAAGTGCTGGGAGCTGTAGTTTAACAGTATCTGTAGGGTCACAGATGGTCTATAATCGCAATAGTGAGCCAAAAAAGGTTAGCCCTCACTGGTCTATAAGAACTTAAGAACCCTTGCCAAATCAAATCATGGACTCATCTAGGGCAGTATTATATATGTTATGGATAAAATGAGAGAGAGTTTACTTCTACCCTTACAAACATGACTGAGACTGGGCTCAGTTCTCTACTTTATATCGTCTGTTGAGACCAAAAGGAACTATTCCTGCCCCTAAAGAAAACCCCACCACTCTCACTCTTTTACTGGCTTTATCTAAAGCATGCTGTCTTGATTCAGAAGACAGAATTAGTAGTCTGAACTTTTCCAGTTCTTTTTCAAACCATGCAAATAAATTACCGTTGTCCCTTATTATTGGTAAAATGATTTGATTCTGTTGGACCCTGAATTAATTTCAATAAATGCCCTTTAATTCTTACATTGTGAGAGAGGGAGAAAAATCCTCTCCCCACCCTCCCCCTCCCTCCTATTGCTACTACCTGTGTTTTTATATAGCTTTCATTATCTCCCTTATATTTATCAGTCGAAGCTAAAGAGTTCCAATTATGGTAGTCTTTCCTTATAAAGGAACTGCTTCAGCTGCCTAGTGATTTTATCCTTTTTTCAAGCACCATAATATATTTCTCCAAATGCAATGCTCAGACGTTTATATAGCGTTTCACGCATGATCTCCTTATAGTTTTCTTTAAGAACATGATCTAATCAGTAATTCAATTTCAATTGTCTTCCTAATGGTTCCAAACATGGCATTTACTTTTCTTTTATGGCAACCGTACACCACTGAGATGTAGTGTACTGAGGTGTCCACTGTGACTTCATGATCTCTTTCCTGACTATCCTTACAAATTCAGATCCTATGTAATAAATTACTGTATCCTAGACTTTTTTGTGTTTATATAAGCCCCAGAATAGATCATACTGTTGCCAGTATTCCATATAACATTCTCCTTGCCACATGGATTCACATTGTACTAATGTGTTAGATGGGAGTGTGGATCTAGTGGTGGTAGCCTGTCAGTTTTATACCTTCTTGTTGTGGGGGTCTTTTCCTTTTGTATTGGTTAAGAAGGGTGGAATATAGATGGAATGTGGGGAAGAGATAGGATAGAGTATTTGGCTAACATAGAAGAAAAGGAATATGTTGGTTTAGCATGGTGGCACAGTAGTTTGAATGCAGTACTGCGGGTTGCCTCTGTTGACTGTTGGCTGCCAGCAGTTTGGTAGTTCGAATCTCACCAGCTCAAGGTTGACTCAACCTTCCATCTTTCTCAGGTCAGTAAAATGAGGGAGAGGGCTGTAAAGTATTGCGAAGCAGCATATAACTCTAACTCTATTTTTGTTATTGACTAGCACCGATGATGTTACCTAGTTTGGGTAATGAAATATCTGCAAGAAAACAAGCAAGCTCAGAGAGTTTCAAGGACTCCTTATTTTTGCTATTTTCTATGTTTGTTATTCCAATTAACCTGGAACTGCATATTGGGATCTCAAATTATAAGCAAGCCTTTCATATGTACACTATCTTTTTTTCTTACAGAGTATAGACACCAGAAAGAGGCACTACTCAGTATGTTTGTAGTCATCTACTGAAAAGGGTTTCTGGGATAGCTAAATACTACAACATTGTAATTGTTTGAATTAGAATAATATATGCTCTGCAAAGGGAGGGAAAGCTGGCCACTGTTATGGTCTTACTCTGATATTACCCTGAAAAGCAACAAAATTGGATGCATTAGATCTCTACTCTGTGATTTCCCAAGGCACAGAAGAAAACATACCTGATGTACCTGAGACTGGAATTGTGCCCACATTATAGTAACAGATCAGCAGCTGCTGAAAAAGGTACTGTGTTTATTGCATGGACTAAAAAAAGCAGAAGTGGTATGAACGTGAGCCAAGGTTTTGTTCATATTTACCCAAGTCAATTGTACAGAAAATATCTTTATATTGATGGAGAAGGAAAGGAATTTAACAGCTGCATAAATGGATTTTATGACCTCGAGAAATAGCTAATGGTTTCAGAAGCCCTTTTTTTCTTCTTCTGATAATGCAAGCATGATTTTCTCTATTGGTGGCAATTATATAGATATATTCTTAGGTATGAGCCTATGTAGGCATTTGTTTGCAAGCATAAAGGAGAGGGGTAGTAGAGGGCCAGATTGCTGGTAAAGATCTTTCCTTATTTAATAGGTTCATCTGAAGTGGCTTAGAGTTACACAATGGGATGTTTGGTGCCCAGTGGCTAAAACTGTTCCCCCAACTGGAGCAACAAGGCAAAGCTGTTTGTTTCAGTTATGAGGTTCATTCCATTTAGATCCTCAACAGCTAATTGCAATAACCAAAAAGGCAAGAACATCTCCAGCTGTTAGAATGGGAGAAAGCCTCAGAAGTGAGGCAAAGTAAAGAAACAAGGGTAATTCCTTTCAGATGAGACTTTTAAGAAGAGATTGGACTGCCATTTGTCAGAAATAATATAGGTCTCTGTCAGGCCTGCAGCCATCTTTTCTTTTGGATATTTGACGTGCCACACTTTCTATTATTCTACTATGCATTTTCTATTGTGGGAAAATGGGAGGGGGGATTGTACTGACTTAGATGCTATGTAGCCATAATAAAATTCTTTCTAGAAAGCCAAGGTCATCCTTTGTCTCTGCACTTCTGCACCTTACCAGAACTGGAGGGGTGGAACTGCCAGCATGACAGTGAAAGATTGGACCACATGATGGACTTGTGAGTGTGGGGGCAAGATCTTCAACTTTCAACTGGGTGGGGAAAACTGGGAAGCTTTCAGATTTGGGTTTTCACAGATGTGCCAATATGGCTCTCTTAATAAATTGGAACTTTGAGCAATACTTTGCCTTGGACTCTGATTTATTTTTGGATGCTATTTGGAACCTTAACAGTATCCTGCTTGGGTGGGGAGTTGGACTAGATGATCTACAAGGTTCCTTCCAACTCTGTTAATCTGCATTTGAGTATCTATTTGAGATTTAGAAGCGAGGGAGGACAAATTGCTTTACAAAGCAGCTTTGCCTTGTACAAAGTTGAAGAGATGCTTTGCCTATTACATTCCAACTCTGCATAGAGCTGCATAATCTAAAGCCCATTCCAGGGCCCTCCTACACTCATAACATCTGCCCAATGAACAGATAGCAATTGTGGCTAGTAAGGCACAATTGCACAGCTTTGTCTTGTGTGCCAGTTGCACCTATTCCTGGATTGGTAGGCCTTGCTTACAATCACTCATGTTCTAGTCACCTCCCAGATTGGATTACTGCAATGTGCTATATACAGAGCTGCCCTTGGAGAGTATTCAGAAGATTAAATTGACACAAACTGCAGTGACCTGGGAAGTTATGTGCATGCCAAGGGCAGTGCATATCACACTTCTGCTCTTTGAGATGCATTGCTTCCTGGTCTAATTCAAAGTGCTGGTTTGAATGTTTCATGGCATGGGACCAGGTGATCTGAGGCAGCTATCCCCAGTTGCAAAGGGATCCGAGGCAGCTATCTGCAGCCCACCCTGTGCAGAAAAGGCATTTTGCAGATAACTAGGAATCTACATTTGGTGGGCTCAAGTATACCTGCCTTCTTTGCTGGGGCTCTAATCTCATGGGAACATCCTTCCCCTAAAATTAGATTGGCCCCATCCCTTTTTATTTTTTTGAAAACTCCTCATGACCTGGTAATGTAGCCAGGTCTGGGACTCCTAGGGAACTGAAGATTTGTGTCGATGGTTCCACTGCCGAGAGGGCCTTTTTAATATCCTCCCTTCACTCATGGTTAGTATATTTATGTTTATGCTATTACTGTAGTATGTTAGATTTTTAGCTGTTTTACATTGGCTGTATCATTTATCGTTGTGCACTGCCCAGAGTTGCCTTTGGTAAGCTGGGTGGCTACATAAACTTGATAGCTAGCTCAATCAAGGGTGGGTTCCAGCTGCCGCTACTGCCAGTTCACTCACGGATGTGCTGCCCACACACATGCATGTGCAGTGCAATAAAAATCACTCTGTGCATGCACAGAAGGCAAAAACAAGATGATGGCACCTATGGTGCTGCCAAGAGAACTGGTTTGGGGGTGTGGCAGGCCTGGGTCGCTGCCAGTTCCAGTGACCCAGACAACCAAGTTACTACTGGTTCAGCTGAACCGGTCCGAACCGGTAGGAACCCACCTCTGAGATAGATAGATAGATAGATAGATAGATAGATAGATAGATAGATAGATAGATAGATAGATAGATA
>JAPKID020006574.1:0-10600 GCA_026931265.2 Tropidonophis doriae | reverse complement strand
GCGCTGGCGGCGGAGGCGGAGGAGGAGGAGGAGGTGTGAGGGTATGGGCCAGCATCAAGGCAACCTGACAGTTCCGAGGGGAGAGGGGGAATGGAACAGAGAGAGAGAAAGAGAGGGATGGAGGGAAGGAGGGAGCCTGGACTGTCTGTCAGCCCTCCGATGGAGAGTCAACAGCCCCCAGGTCTGGAGGGGGCGGATGAGGAAGAGGAGGAGCATCTGGGTCCAGTGCCTGAAACACAGATGGTCAGAAGGCAGAGGAGAGGAGAGCAGTGGAAAACTATGGGCTGGTCCTTGGGATGGAAGACCCACCGCTGCTAATGAAACCCCATCCTAAATTTGGGGATCACAGGCAGGGAGTGGAGATGGATAGATGTGGCCAAGGAGAGGAGAGCAGTGGAAATCTATGGGCTGGTCCTTGGGATGGAAGAGCCACTGCTGCTAGTGAAGCCCCACCCTAGCTCAAGGGATCAAAGGCAGGGGGTGGAAATGAATAGATGTAGTAGACAACTATTCATCTCAAAGCCAGATGGACTTGTTACCTCGTGAGAGAAACTTTTTGCTGGAATTTTTAAGTTACCTTTAGAGGGTTTGTCGTATTTGGGGACCTGGGTCAGAGGAGCGATTGTTATAAAGAGCGATTGGGATGATACAACCTTGGGGGAAGTCCTTACTCCTTGGAAGAACACAAAGAACCACCTCTTTAATCATTTGATCCTCCGTCAACTCAGCGTGGTGATCTCGACCGTCTCTTTCCTTTTCCTCAGAGCCCACCTACGCCCCCTTCCTCATCGTTGCCTCCATCTTTGTCGCCTTCGTTCTCGTGGGCTCCTTCGTCGCGGTCTACTGCTGCACCTGCCTCAGGCCCAAGCCCACCTCGCCAGCCCCCGTCCGCTTCTCTCTGGGAAGCTACCAGATGGAGACCTTACCCATGATCCTTGGCTCATCCAATCTACGGGTTGCCTCAAGACCATCCAGTCCCGCGACCGACTCCGGTGGCCCGTCGGAGTCCCTCTGCCATTTTCCTCTCGGCGGGCCTGAACGTGGGAGCCGGGAGATGCCTTCACCGCCACCCTACACGGCAGGTGGCTTCCCGACGGGCCATTCTCTCAACCCCTCTCAGCCATCTGGATTTTTTGCGTCAACCACACCGTAGCCACTCATCCTCGGATTGACCTCTGTGTTTTCAGGATGACATGTTTACTACCCCCCTACTCCTTCCCCCCAAAGCACCCTGCGGACTTCAGTGATGTTTTCTCTGGTTTGGGGATTGTAAACTAGACACATGGTGAGTTGTTCATTTCAACGTCCATGTTTCTGACTGGGTGGAGGCCCCTTGGAGTTTGAAACATGTTCTGAGCGAGGCGTCTCAAGAGCATGACGCCGACTCCTCGTCCCGATAAAACCCCTTTTATTTAGTTTTAAAGTGAATTCCTCTCCAGCAAAACCTCTCATGAGATTTCACAACTACAGACGTTATTGGGCTTGGAGAGCAGCCAGGCCGATATCTTCTAAACGCCATGCTGTAGCAGCAATTCCTTGGCAAGGAGTCAGGAACAGATAGATCTTCACCCTGATGAACGGAACTCATGGTCTCCTGCAAACTAATTGAAAGGAAATTATAATTCAGGTTGCAACCCATTTACCATTGTTGCAATATATATTTTTAATTGCACCAGTGAATTTTATTTGAGGCTAGGCGGGTGGAACAAGAACGCCACAGGAAGAAAAAATTATTCTGGATTTTTATTCAAGAAACTGGAGGAGAGGCAAAAGAGAATATTATTTCCCCCCTCCTGAAATATGGGTCCAAAAAAAGGATGTTTTGTTTTAGATAAAGTCTGAGTGTGCAAGGTTAGAACAAGGCCCACTGTTTTATATTTATGGACCTGTGAGGTGGTCTCGTCTGATATCACCGATTAGCTTTGCAAGAGAATGCAGTAATGCAGCTAGAATTTCAATTCATTGCAAGTCAGATTTTATTAATCAGGTTTAAACTGGAACTGTCAGCAGCACAGAGGTGTCATAGAATAGATGAGATTGAAAGTCATCTGAACTGATCTCTAAAATAATTCAATTGAGGGTCAGTGTATAAAGTAAAAGAAGCCTAACACATTGACTCAGTAATGTATTTATTTGTGTTTCGTTTAATACAGAAAAGGAGGGAAATGGGATCATATTTTTACTTCTCAAATTAGCACCGCCTAGAATAATGTTTCAGAGTTGTAATTTTAAAATGAAGCCAGGACATTAAATGTTTTAGTGGCTATCGGCTTTCTACCAATACATCACTTCGTAGTGAAAGCAATACGCTTATTGATATGTTGATTGTTTCAATTAACACAAAATATATGTAGACTTTTTACAGTTTTGCATTTGTTTTAATGGTATAAAATGCTGTCTTGAGCTGCTGAATTTATGCTGGTGCTTATTTTGCATCATAAGGTGAATGTCATCTGTGCAGAAACAATGTTGTATTTATGGTTGGCTTTTAAGTATTAATATGGAAACGACCCTTTCTTAAAATAAATGCTCCTATTTCTACTAATTAGATTGCAATTCTGTACCTAATGTCTTATATGTAATGGGGCTTCTTAATAAATGCCTAGGATTAAGGTTCATGCGTTAAGATAAAGCTAAAGCAATAATTTCTTGGTTTTATTTTTATCTTATAAATACAGTGGGGCAGGGGAATGAAACTCAACGTAGTTTCAGATACAATAAACGGACACTTAAACCCAGCAACGAAATTATAATCGAAAAGCCACTCTGGAAGGTCAACCATGGGGACCTGGTCCCATAACATTGACCCATCTAGCTACACCCTCAACTTCAGATGTTGGTGCCCGGAAGGTTGGAGAAGCGGCTTCCATCCTTCCAGGAAGAAGCACCATCTTTCATTTAATTTATTTCGATTTAATTCAGAATGGGCTTCTATTCCACCATTTGGAGATGGCTCAAAATTTTGAGGATCTTCCTTGGACTCACTACTTCTGCTGAACCAGCCGGTGGTAACTGTGGCCAGATTTCGTAACTTGCATGTTATTGGCACCCCTTCCCGCTGTGGTTGTTCCTTTGTGTTAAATAATAATAATAATAATTACAATCTTTCCATGGTTGCTTTCACTTTTGTTAATTTAGTGTTGGATGGAATTGTATTTCTGCTCTGTTTCACACGGGAATGAACAAAAATCCTTCAATTTCTCAATGACGGGTTTTAAAGTTTACTTATTCGGAGTTTTCCCCCTATCTCTCCTTCATATGTTCTTAGACTATGATGAGCATCATCCTCAGAAATGAATGTGCAAAGTATAGTTAACGAGGAGATTATTAATGGCCAATTTAGAAATACATGATGTGCTTATATCATCGCTGATCCCCCTGTAACAATTTAGATTATGCAAACCAACTAGCCTTAGAAGTTTATAGAGACGTATTTTGATTAAAAATGGATATATGTGTCACAATCGGATAAGCTTTCACGATGTATTGGAATGCAAGTCATATTTTGGCTACATTGTGGAAATAAATTCCAAAGACGTTGTTATATATTTAAGATGCAGACACTGTAAACATCAGTGTATACTTAATGGCAAGGTTTATTTTTTATTTTTTTTAACAATTAGAAGACAAAACAATTAAAATTTGCAGTTCAGAACATGCACATTCACCAAATGCCAATGACATGTAACACTGCATAGAAGTGAATATATTATTAAAATTTAATAACATTATAAAACAGTGCATTAAACATCCATTTAAAACGAAACCTGAGAAAAACTACCATAAACACGGAGTCAAAAAATTGTTTTTTCTCTTCATTCATGCAGCATCACAATTTCCACAGGAGTTTTCAGCAGTAATGATTTAAAGAGAGTGGAAAAATCCTAGCTCACCTCAAATGCAGTCCTAAATATTATATATAGTCCCTAATTTTTATTTTTTAATCAACACTTCATGAAAATCGCAGCAAAGAACGAAGTTAACGCATTATGGCTTTAAATTGTAGAACAGGTAAAAACAAGAACACTGAAACATGATTTTTTTTTTTTTAGCTTTTACACATCTGGGCCACGTTTTTTTTGGTTTTTTTTGCAATTACAAACTTTTAAATGGGTGCAAGTCTTTGTTGAAACAACTGAAAAAGCAAGTAGATACATCACTGTCTATTTTCACCGTACTTCATCGACTAATTCAATCAGTTTCATGGGTCTGTTTGAGAATACTTTCACTGTGTAAAAGTTGCTTTTTGAGCTGACGTTCCATGCTAACAAAATGAAGTCGGCAATCTAGCTGTTTACCAACACTTCACTTTTGCTTACCAAACATATGAATTTTGATGCCTTTCGGCTAACAAAGAAATAATGACTTTTTACAGCACAAGCATGCATCAGTTCAGATTCACACTGTGACATGCAGACAGATTACTGAAACTTAATTGAAACAATTGCTTTCCCACAATATAGAAATCAGCAGGGGAAAAATAGATCATATGGTCCAATTGTCAAGCGAGTAAGCAATTTAACATTAATTGATTTTTAAAAAAAGATATCTTCCCATTTGAGATTGTATTATGTTTTTTTTTTAAACATTTCCTCTATTGTTATACAACTATTATATGTTGTTAAAAATTACTTTTCTAAGTCTAACCTAAGAAAATAGGAGTACTCGGGGCTTCACAAAGTATATCCAATTGGTTGATTTTTCTGGTTAAATAGTACCACATTGTTACAATCGTTTAATTAAAAATAATACAGTTACAGACATTCTTTTGATTTCTGAATGGTACCAGATACTTTCAATGATGATTTTTAAAAAACTTTTAACATAAATATCCCACAATACATAATATACACATAATGTACAATTTCCTTAATTTAGGTAACAAAGAAAAGTGTAATTTTTATCACTGTAAACAAAATGTAAAAAAAATAAATGGAAAATTAAAAAAACAAACAAACCTAGCTGAATAAAATATGCACATCAACCAACATTCCTAAATATACATTATATTATAATATATATTTCTACATTACAGTGTAATGACTCACTTGGAAAGCTTTTCTTTCAAGTGAAAAGTACAGGCTTGCAAATTAGATATGCTTTGTACATCCTGGTTTGTTCTAACAGTTCTTACTTGGGTTTTAGCTTCTCAGAAATCCGAAAATGTCGTTTGTCTTGAAATCCAAAAACTTCTAACACCCTTAAAGACAGCACAGCACAGGCAAACAATCCTCTCATTCGCTTTATAACGCGCAAAAAGTTTCTGTTAAGCAAATATTGTATCGCAGATGTGAAAAAAGTCTTCCAAGAGGGTTAGGAAATGGGAGAGCATGGGAAATATATATATATAAAACCGAAGCCTGGGATCCTGAAAGAAGGTGGCATGTTTAAAAGGGAAAAAAAAAAGATATATAAATCATTGGCAATGGATGTGGGCTGCCATTTTTGTAAAGGCCAGGCAATTGGGAAGATTTTGTTTCCTGAATTCTAGCTACTCTGCGAGATTTATGCCTTCGTGGTGATTCACCGAGGACACGAGAAGAGGCTGTAGAAACAAATCTTCGCATACACATCATTATTCAAGGTCAATTGCATGCAAGACAATCTTTCCATGCTGTTGGGAATGGAGTGGGGTTGACCAAACAGATATGCTATATTATGCATGTCTTGCCACTCCGGGCTGAACTAAATATTCCTCTTCTGTCCATAGTCCATAAGAAAGAACTTGCAGGGGTGTCCAGCTTTGAAAACTTGTAGACTTCAACTCCCAGAATTCCCCATGGCTGGCTGGGGAATTCTGGGAATTGAAGTCAGCAAGTTCTTAAAACATGGGACACCTCTGCCTTAAACCGTAAGCAACCGATGGGAAGTTATTCAGCCTTTGCTCGATTATTATGTGACTTTTTTCCCCTCTTTTTTTGAAATATACACTCCTAAAAACTTTACCATAAGCATCATGCTAATTATTTAAAATTATTTTTTAAAAATAATTTGCTTCAGGAATCTTTTGTGGTGGACGAGGCACAGTTAATGAATGTAAAGCAATAATTCGGATTCTTTTTAAAAGAGATGCTCTTAGTTTTGTGTATATTTGATGATGTGAATGTGTGGGTGTATGCGTGCACTGCAGGTCAATTTATTTGGCTCTCATTGATGTATTAATTATCCATGCCAGAAATAACTTTCCTGAAGGCAATTTCAGGCTATAAGATTGAAAGTCCTTTTAAGTAACAGGATTTAATGATTATCGGTTTGTTTTCTGCTTAGCCAGAGAAAGATCACTTAATACTATGAGCACAATTATGAAATAAGTATAAAAGACTATACTTAAATCATATATATGTATATTTCATGTATATGATATTTAATAGTGTTTCTATTACACAGGAGTTTTGAAAAATGGACTTAAGAATAGAAACATGACCCAGAAATACTGAATTTATCCTAACTTTTCTGCTTGGCTATAGTTAAATTAATTGCCCATCACAGAAATTAGAAATGGAACTGTCTATATCAAATATATTCTCGAGAAACTGAAATGGCTATTAACACGCATAGTGGAAAAACGTCTGCCATTTAATAGGCTTTCTCGTTCTGATTTTACAAAAGGACAAGATTTAAAAACATTTACTCAAAACATTTCAGTTAATGAGAAGGGAAGTTTTACATTACTAGCTAGAAAATCTTTTTTATTTAAAACATACACAAACCTCGTTATTTTAAATCCTGAAACTTTTTGCATACTTTTAATTTAAATCAAATTTGGGGATGTACAAACAGAATCTATTAAATACCCCAAATAAACTGTTTGATAGTGCAAAATGAATGTGTCGTATATAGTGGTAAACTGAGAATGTCGATTCCTTTTTTTTCCAGATTATTATCGTGACTAACAAGGTAAATTATTTTATTGTAAACTAATTTATATATAAAACGCTCCGCAAATAAAATCTGTATTTTCAAGCACACTTCCACCCCAATCCACTAAAGACAATCAGTTTCTGACTTCTGTAAATATTACAAAATTCTGGAATTGGCTTTTCTTTGTAGGGCCTATATATCTGTAACTATAGGGGATGGGTGCAATGCATCATGGTCTTGAATTACACCTGAACAGTCGCTAATACAGTTGGCTCTTTCCTTGTCTGACAGTGTTCGTGCCTGTTTGGGAAACAGGAAACTTAGTTAAGGCACCATCTTTGTCTCTTTGCCACTCCCAACAAGCAACCATTGCATTTTCTAAAAAAATGAAAGTTCTCAGTGATATGCATGGGGTGGCTGGCAAAGAAACACCTGAGCCTCACACACAAATGTCACCACAGGGGGACTCAAGTCTCAAAGATGCACACACTCCTGACAAGAGGAAAATGAATGCTGTGTTGAACGGACACATTCTGTGAAAGACAGCATGGACGCAAAAAAGAAAGGCTTCCGTAAGGCCAAAGGTGAAAAGGAACCACAGATCTGAAAATAAAAACGCATCGAGACCAAATCCTATCCGGTTTTTTTTCCGTATTATTGTAAAACTTTTCAAGTACAGAGTATCAAACATGCAATTCTGACGTCGGACACCTATCAACTACCGCTTAGGTTCTACAAATGGAGGAGACGCGTGGAGTTTCTTTGGCAAACAAGCTCATTTCACCCAATTCCTTCTTAGTCCCTTGCTTCCTTCATCACATGAATTAAGGTAATTGAAATGGTTCTTTAGCACTTGTGGGAATCAAAGGCTCCTTATATTTAAATTTCTGAGCAACCTGGTTGTTCACAATATTGGACATTTATTTCTATCTCCCCCTCTAAGAAGCAGGAGCAGGTTAATTCTCAGCATCTGTTTACAAAATCTAAGTCCCTTTTGAAAAAAATTTTTCAGGGATGGTGTGTTAAAGAGTACAGTTGCACAGTGCTTATGTCTACTCAATAGGTGCGGAACGTCAAGAAACAAGAGTGAACCAACCTACAAACTGCCCCTAAATCTTGTTACTCAACCGTGTGTGCAGACGCAGGAAATATGCATTAATTTGGCTGGAAATGGCAAATACTGGAACTCTTGGGACTTCGGGATTTCGTCCTTCACCACTCGTCGGATCTCTGCTTCGTCGTGTCGTAGGCTCTTATTACTTCCGACTGTGACACGATTCCGTTTTCGTCTTGCGAGAAAGCGTATCCATCTGGAAGCGGAGAAGGAGTTCGGTTGAGAGGAGGGAGAGTGGGGATCGCTCTTTAAAAGCATCGCGCAAATGAAATAACGGTTCATATGGGTCCTCGTTTTACTGGTCTCGGAAGGATGGAAAGCTGAGACAATCCTGAGCCCTTCAAGATCGAACTGCTGGCAATGGGCAGAGTTAGCCTGCCACACTGCATTTCCAAACAGTACTCCAAAGAACATTTATTCATAATGTGACATGATTAAAACAAGCCCGATTCACATTTAGATCCTTTGAAATACCAAATTCCAAAAAGGAATTAAGAGTACCAGAGCATTTGACCCACTATAGATCCGATCAAGTCCAAATTGAGATCTGTTGGCACAACAGGCTGTCAGCGGAGCATTCAAACTGCTCACGCAGGACAAGAGATTTTATTTATTAACTGATTAAATTTATAGGTGGGTCATTTCACTGTTACAATGATTCTGGATGGCTTCACAGAATAATAAAAAGTTTAAAAAGTTAATTTTATAATAGGACATTAAAATCCAAGAGGGCCAGCGGCACACGGTGGGAATCTTCTCTCTATCCCATCAGCCACTCCCAGGACCAGATGTTTAGGCCCTGCTGGAAGGCCAGGAGAAGGGGGGGGGGGAAGGATCTCACCTCCAGTGGGAAAATATTCCTAAAAGATGCTCCGAATCCACGTGAGACAGGTGAGGGTGAGAAGAAGCGAAAGATTTCACACAGACCCCATTGTTGAAGGCAAGACATTTCTGGATTTCATTTTATTTAGCCTTTATTCTCTTTTATGTAACTAGTCCCTCAATGATATAATCCTAGATTGGGAGCTTAGATTCCTTTAAAATTGAATGTTTGAAAATTCCATTGGCTTATTTGTTTTGAAATATTTGCTTTTTCACTTTCTAAACCTTTCATGTAGCTGAAAACTAGTTACATGGCAGGAGGCAGATGAGACTTTAGAGTAATATGGGAGCTAATGGGCATGTCGGCAAACTTTCTGATAAGACCCTGTGGTTAATTGTGGCCTTCGACTTGGGGTTGCTTTCTAGCACACCTCAAATACTTACGAAGCAAATTTTGTTGCAAAGATTCAGAGCGGTACATGTTGACGTGGTTTTTCTTAAAGACGTTTTTCAATAGCTGAGCTCTTTCCGTTAAGCTGGGGGGGGAAAAAGGGGTTAAATTTATGAAATGCACTAAAATTTGGGGTGCATGGGGCAGAAATCCATACTGCAGTAACAAATATTGAACGGAATATTGGAAATGAATTATTGAATTTAATTGGAAGAGAATGCTTAACAAAGGCAATATTTGGTTCCTTTTTTGAGCAAAATTAATCTCAGAACCTTTATGACTTTAATTTCAGACTCCAAGCGATGAGGTCAGCTCAAGCCAAATGCATAAATAGAATGCTAATATTCAAAGTAGAGTAAATGACTGATAAATCATATTCTACCTTTTTCCTTGGAGAACAGCTCCTGGGTCTTGTGATTTTGCTTCCAACTCCTGAACTTCATCTACTAAGGTCTTAAATGCTGCCCTCTTCACTCTAAAAGAACGATTAAAAAAAAAAAACACCACACCAGTTAATTCATTTTAAAATCCTAAGCCTTTTTATCTCTCTGCAAATATCAGTATAAAATTAAATGTAACCTAGTAACGTTAAAGTTGGTCCCACAATAACATTATCTAAAAAAAGAGCATAAACTGAGATTATTCATTCATTTTTGAGATTAACCATTAGGGAACTAGGGAGTAATATTTTCCAAAGAAGCATTGTAATATCATACAGTGTGTTTGCTTTTAATATTTTATACTTTCATATAATAAAATTGTGACATACAGTATCTATACGTTGATCTCCTTTGAAGAGTAATCTCAACTAAAAGAACAATCTGCAAAAATAGGTCATAATTCAGTAGACTAAGGAGTCAATTCTCTATACATGTGTAAATCTAATTGAGCTTGGATTTAATTAGGAAGATATGCCAATAATTATACTGCATCATTAAATGCCCTTACTTAGGAATACACCCTGTTGAACTAATGGGATTTTGTCCTGAGTAGCTGTGAAACCTGCACTGTAATTTTAGGTAATTAACAGACAGACAGATTAATTATTTGGTGGACCATATATTAATTATATCATACTTACACTTTATATACTACATCAAATATCAGTGCTGTCATCGGAATACTAAATAAGCCCATCCAGAAGACGCCAGAGCTGAACAACATCACGGCCTATATAGATTAAAAACAACAACAATCCAGTCATTCACAGTCATCCAGAGGGTAGTTGTTAATTCCAGGCCCTCCGCCACAGCCAGGTCTTTACAGCCTTGCGGAAGGCCAACAGAGTAGGGGTGATCCTAGTCTCAGCGGGTAGTTCGTTCCAGAGGGTCAGCACCGCCACAGAGAAGGCC
>JAPKID020006573.1:0-10601 GCA_026931265.2 Tropidonophis doriae | reverse complement strand
AGGGAGGCGTGGCCAGGACAGAAAAAGTTCCTCAGTTTCCTAGGCAACCAGACTGATATAACCCATCGCTTTGGACTGTCTTCACGGTGTGCTGAAAAGGACCCTTCAGGTAAGCCAATGGTCATTTAGTCCAACCCTTTATAATGCAGACTGTTGAGTAAAAACCTTCTTGGAGGGAGAACCTAACAATCTTCAAAGATAGTTTTTCCACTTTTGTGGAGATCTTGCCATCAAAAAGATTTCCTTTCATTTGAATCTGATGTCGTAGGCACAACTTAATGCTTTTATTTCTGTTCCTAGTTCCATAGAAAGTGATTCACTAACATCTTCCCCAGATCTTCTCTTAAAGTTCTGAACATGGCTAATAAGTGTTTTTGTTTTCCCAAGTTCTTCCAGCTTGTCCTCATAGGTAATGCCCTCAAGTGCCTGACTTATCCTTATAACACTTCTGTATACCTATTCTAATCTATAAGTATCCTTCTCTGGAACTATGCCCAGAATAATACAAAGTTCTCAGATGTGTGCAGATTCACCAGTGCAATTAGAGGCCAGTAAGAATTTGATGCTTCTTTAATTTGATGAGTCTTGTAATGCAGTTCAGAGTTCTAACAGCAGAGCCAGCATGAACAGCATGTTAATGATTTGTGTTAATGACTACATCCAAGTTCTTTTCTGAGGTTGTATTTTCAAGATATATATTTCCACCTTGTATGTACATTCTACATGTTTTGTTTCTCAATATAATACCTTGTATTTCTCTCTTTTATAAGACATTTTATTCCTCTCAGTCCACTTTTCCAACTTATCTGATTTGACTATAATCACAGTATGTGTTCACAGTTGTTGTCCAGGTCTGATACAACCAACACCCCTCCCCCCAGTTTGATAAGTAGCCCTTCAACACCTTCATCTAAATCATTAATTAAGGTGATTAATAATACTATCCCCCTAACATTTGTATTATCATTTTTGTAAGCCGTTCACAGTCTTTGCAACAGTAACATGAATGATACATATGTATACATTTAAATAAATAAACAAATAACAAATAAAAGGACCAATTCCTATGGAACTCCACTTGCTGGTTATTGCTTTCCAGTCTGGTGAACAGCTATTAATCTGATTATCTAAATGCAGTTTAGATCTTGTAGATCAACTTTCAAACTTTCAAATTACATTTTAAAAATTTATCAGTGACAATGTTCTACAATCTTTTTTAAAAAAATGATGAAATGGGAGAGAGATTATATCTACATTATTCCCTTTGTCTTATAATGTAGATTTCATGCCAAAGAAGAAAATTTGACTTACCTTATTTATTTTTGACAAAGTCATTTTGACTGTCATCAATCTTTACACTGCTTTCCAGTTGCTTAAAAGCAGACTGTTTATTTTCTGCTCTAACATTTTCCAGGAAATGATATCAGTCATTGGTCAATAATTACTGGGATCTCCCACTGTTTTGCCTTGAACAGGGAAACCACATTTACTCTTCAGATGTTTGATATCTCCCCTGTTTCTTAGACTCTCCAAAGATGATAAACAGATTACTTTCAGAATTCTTGGGTGGTTGCGGAAATTAAGATGCATTCATCAATTTGACACCTCCCAGTTAGGATAATAATGACAAAACACTAATAGAATAGATTAGGATACAGGAGCTCTATTCTAGTATCAACATATTACATTTAGTGATTAATTATTTAGTTCATTTCACAAAATCAATGCTAATAGACATCATCTAATATGCCTTTCCCCCATCTGGTGCCTCTTTGGTGTTTGGAACTATAAGTCCCACAATACCAAGATCTTTATGTGTACTTTTTAAAAAAAAGAAAGGACCAGAAAAAAACCAATATACAGTAATGAATCTTAATGTTACCTACAATTTGAAGCTTAAATGACCCAAACATATTAGAAATATGGATCATGTAATGTATGTTTGAAGGGCTTAGGGATAACCTGTGCAGTTGATTGCTGTAAAAGTTAGCTCCCTTATCTGTCAAAACAGATCATACAGGTTATCCGCCACTTACAATTGAGCCCAAGATTTGTTGCTAAGTGACACGTTTGTTAAGTGAGTTTTGCTCATTTTACGATCTTTCTTGCCACAGTTGTTAAATTTATCATTTCAGTTGTTAAAATAGTATCATGGTTGTTAAATGAATCCAACTTCTCCATTGACTTTGCTTGTTAGAAGGTCACAAAAGGAGATTGCATGAACTTGGGACACTGCAACCATCATAACTATGACTCAGTTGCCATGCATCTGAATTTTTATCATGTGACCATGGGAATGCTTCAACAGTTGTAAGTGTGAAAAAGTCACTTTTTTCAGTGCTGTTGTAACTTTGAACAATCACTAAGTGAACTGTTGTAAGTCAAGGACTACCTGCTGTCTCTGTTTTCCTATTTATTTGGGCAAATCTGCTACAAAATCTAATGTCACCCAGAACATCCAGTAAATATCCTATCCATTACCCATTTTATGGACTTGTCCACAGAAGCGCCAGAAAAGGATGGATTAAAAGCAAGGGTGTCAAACTGGTGGCCCAAGGGCTGGATGCATCACACACAGGCCATGCCCACACCAGCTCAGAGAATGGGAAAAACGTCGTGAAACTTCATGTAAGGGCAACGCAACGCCATGTGTTTGACATTTGTGAGTTAAAGCATATCTGCTATTAGTACTGACTTATTATTTCTTTAGTTAAAATAAAGCAAGTAGAATATCCAGATCATAGCACAGTGATGGCTATTTCAAAATAGGTTATTAAAAATAGATTTTCAGCCCTTGCATGGAAATCCCCTATTAATCTATGAGTCAAGGACGAAAAGGCTTTGCAAATTTATGTTGTGGTTTAATTTATCTCATGAGCCTAGCTTTACTTTGTGAATACTACTGTGTAACGTAACAGAATTATAAATGCCACTTAATATAGGACACCAACTGCCAGCTATACATAGCTACATACTTGTTGATACTATCAATAAAGCTTGCATGGCACAATAGGTCCTATCAGGGACTAATTAATATAATCTAGGCCAGTGATGGTGAACCTTTTAGGCTCCTGTGCCATAAGGGGGGGGCGAAGGGGGGGCGTGTTCCATGTGCCACACCCATAATGCAATGCGGCCCTCAGTGTGCATGCTCGCATGACAGGTGTTCCCCCCCTTTTTTTACATGCTTTCTTCGCCCTCCCCAGTCTCCAGAGGCTTTATAGGAGCCTGGGAAGGGCTAGCCCCCCCCCACCTTCCCAGAATCCGTCCGGAGGCTCCAGGAGCTTCCCTGAAGCCTCCCAAGGACTAAAAATGACCCTACGAGCAAAACAGATTTCCGGTTTTCTCATAGGGCTGTTTTTACTTCTCTGGAGACTTCAGGGAAGCCTCATGAAGGTCCCTAAAGGCTACGGAGGACTAAAAATGGCCCTACAAGCAAACAGGAAGTCACTTTTGGTTTGCTTGTAGCATTATTTTCAATCCTCCGGAGGCTGCAGGGAAGCTCCTGAAGCCTCCGGGGGGCTGTTTTTACCCTCCCCAGGCACTTACAAAGCCTGGAGAGTGTGAAAAATGGCTTTAAAAATGGCTGAATCACCTGGCCAGCACACGCATGCACGCTGGCTAGCCAACAGGGCAACGCCTCGTGTGCCCTGCCAAATGGCTCTGCGTGCCACCTGTGGCATGTGTGTCATAGGTTCGCCATCACTGACCTAGACCAATTTATATCTTTAGATGCTGTGAACAATGGAATAAGACTACTAAAAAAATAGAACCTTGAAAAGCCCACTTGGACTTAACAGTCCTTTAAATAGAAGTCTTGCTTTGAGGAAGCTTGGTTTGAACTGAAGGTTGCCTTAGGAAATCCATATTAGATTTCTCTCTTTATTCAGCTGAGACATGCAGAGCTGCTGCAAGAATAAAACTAAGCATGTAGCTATGAAAAGGTAGACAATAAATCATTGTTGTTCTACACAACAGAGGAGATACTCTGTGCTACTTAAGTCTGAAGGACTGAAGATAATGCACCTGCAGTTCATCAAAAGAAAAAGAGAAATGAAAATTTAAAACTATGAACTGTGCCTTGATTTATTGCACTCCGTTTCATTTGACTGTGAGAGAATAGAGAATTTGTTAGAACTTACTGGAAGGTCTAAATTTAACAGAAAGAATATTAAGTTGCATTATTGTTAACAATTACACAAGGTTAAATGCATCTTCATTGTATTACTTTCCTCATATGCCTTTTATAATGTAGTATTCTAATGAAAAGAAATAAGTTTTATTTTAATTGTCATAAAGATGAAAATGTGAATTGGTCTAGCTTCAGTATTAACTTCAGATATCTTTGCTAGACATTGGTGACAATATGTATGCTGCAATAGTCTGACATTTTTCTTTATGAGTAAATTGTTACAGGAACTAATTTAATTTTAAAGAAAGAGTGTTTTAAGAATCTAGCCTTAGAAATTTAGAGATGTGCTTTACCATAAAAAAACAGCTGAGGTGGCACAGTAGTTAGAATGCAGTACTGCAGGCTACTTCAGCTGACTGCTACCTGCAGTTCAGTAGTTCAAATCTCACAGAATCAAGGTTGACTCAGCCTTCCATCCTTCCGAGGTGGGTAAAATGAGGACCCAGATTGTTCGGGGCAATAGGCTGACTCTGTAAGCCACTTAGAGAGAGCTGTAAAAGCACTATGAAGTGGCATATAAGTCTAAGTGCTATTGCTATTGCTATAAAAAATAAATATACGTGGATGGGATTGTTTGCTTGATGTTTTGCCAAGGTCATGACATTTGGAATGTGTACTTTTAAGTTTTGATTACTGATAGAAACTTCCCGCAAAGTATCAGATAGTCATTGTACTTTGCTAAATGAAAATATTTTCAACCATATTTATCTTTTGTGTGTGTGGGAAGATTGATAAACCAATCCTATTTTGCACTTGATGAAAAAGAACAAAATATATTTGTCTTCATCCTAGTCATACATCTGTAGAGATTCCTTCTATACAATTTGGGATGAACACCCTTTGAATGGTATGGGAGTAAGAATGGAATTTCCAGATGAAAAATTGCCAACTACAGGAACTAGGATCACTAGTCAGGTGACACTGAGGACATAGATACACCTCCAAGTGCTTCAACAACCCACTAAAAGGATGCAGATTATCAACTATCTGCAAGGAATATAAATCATTCCATTCCCCACTATCCTGTCAGAGCTAAATAAGCTTCTTGAATGAGAACCGAAACTCTCGTCAAAAAAGAGAAGAAAAAACAAGAAAGTATAGTTGCCTCCCCCAAAACTAACTTTGAGAAATTTCCTTCTTCAAATAGCTTTGGGTAGATTAGTAATAAATAAGAAAATAAAATATATAGTAATTATTTGCTGCTTTGACACCTTTACTGTTTCTACTAAATAATATTCAACTAGCTCTGATTCATAGCATGTTTTATTTATTTTATTAGATTTGTAAAGCTGCCCAATTCAGAATAACTCTTGGTTACACGCAGTAATAAAAAGAGATAAAAACAGCAAATACTTAAGTTAATACGGTAATAACACAAAAGAATCAAAATACCTCACATAGGCAATAGTACTCTGGAGGATTCTGCCATTTTTTATTTACAAAGACTCGTTTTTTAAAAGAATTATTCACATTTTGTCATTTATTTAATTGGGTTCTTTTTATTTTGTTTTAGGGCTTGTGTAGAGAACAGATATTTTAGGGCATATTAATGCAGAAATACTGAAAGTTTAAAAGGCTTCAGAAACTTTTAAGCACCACTGAATATATAGATAGATCATAATATAACTCATTTTGATATAAGCATATCATTCTTCAACTAATAAATTATTATTAGAAAACATGAATTCAATCAATGGCACAACCTAGTAGCTGATACTGTGTACAGGAATATCAGTATAGAATATGGAGCTAGTTAGAGCCTTATTAGTTGAGATGGCATTTCCCACAGAAGAGTTTGGAAAATAAGGGAGATATTTCCATATCCTGACTGATAAGCGAATACTAGCCAATCAAACAGAAAAGACCAGAAGACAGAGGTGATGATAGATGTGGTAGTGCCAAGTGATAACATCAGGAAGAAAGAGTATGAGAAACACGAGAAGTATTAAGTCATCAAGAAGGAACTCAAGAGAGGATGTGGAAAGTAAAGGGCAGAGGGGTGCCAGTAGAAGTAGAAGCTCTCAAAGCTGTGACTCATAAATTGGGATGGTGGATCCAACAGATCCCAGGAACAATGTCTGAGCTCTCTCCAAGACCAGCTAAGATCCTGTACAGAACTTTCAAACTCCTAAGCACTGTGGTATGGGATCTGAGATTGAAGAAGACACAGATCACCCATAAAGGTGAAAAGGGAATTTTAATGTTATATCGGTACCCAAACACACACATAAACATATACTGTACTAGTGAGATCACACTTGAAATACTATGTCCAATTCTGATCACAAAAAAGATGCTGAAACCCTAGAAAAAGTACAGGAAAAGAGTAACAAAGATGATAAGGGGTCTGGAGGCTAAACCAGTGGTGGGTTACGGCCGGTACACCCTGGGACAGGCGTACTGGTGCCTGCTGGGAGCACCAGGTACCATTCTGGTATGGTGCCCCAGAGGATCTGCCTGCTTGCCGTCCTTACCTGTATTTGACCCAACCGGGCCATTTGCACACCTGCATGGAGCGTACGGCACCTGCACAACACTCTGCCAAGCAGCTGGAGCATCATGGGTGTTGTGTTTGCACATGGGATCAAGGTTTGCTTGGAAGCAGACAGTCCCAGAACCCGAACCTAAGGGGTGTGCTTCAAATGCCTCCAAAGCCACTTAATGGGCGGAAAGCTGACTTCACAAGGCCCTGGATAAGGAGTTTGAGAAGGCCAGAGGGCAGCCTCAGAGTCAGCAGACGGGTCTCGGAGTCAGCATCATTGGAGTAGGACAGCCCTCATCCATTTGCGGAAGCTCAGGAATCTTATCTTAGCGGGTTGATCTATTTCCCGACAGTGAGAAGAAGCTTCCTTCCCTGGCCCTATCTAATCTTCCAGAGGAACCTGGGATCTTCTCCAATATTCCCCAAGTAGGAATGTATCGATGGGTTACAGAAACCCCTCCCCAGGATCCTCCTGCTATATGCAGCATGAGGTTTCAGACTTCAGCAACCATCAGGTATCAATCCACTCATAGATATGGCAGCCATCATTTCCCAGGCTATCAGGCAGGGAATAGAGACTAGGGCTTCAGCATAGGACCAGCCATGGGGCATCTGAGAGACATAAGTTCAGGGATCACAGGGACCCACAGCATTCTCGTGAGACCAGGCTATCTCAGGATCATCTTCCTTCAGTCAGGCATCCTTATTTGGGGAGAAAGAGAAACCCCAGAGATTCAATCTTATCTGAGGACGAGGGTCTGTCCCCTGACCAACCAGCCTTTGTGGGCCTCTTTAAGCCATCTTTGTTCCGTTCCCTCCTCTTTAAGGCCAAGAAAGTGGCCAATATCGAAACTTCCCAACCTAAACAGGAGTCCTTGGCTGGGGAACAAACTGACCCTCTATTTTCTGAACCAGCAGTAGAAAAAGAAGTGGTTCCATCTCCCAAACTACTCTAAGACATTGTCCAGTGACAGTAGGTTTCTCTGGGATCTGGTCCCTTCCCTAAGAATCAGGACAAACATTTTTACAACATTGGTCTAGATTTAGTCAAGTCTCTTGAGATTCCCAAAGTGGATGTGCCTATCACAGCCCTGTCATCGAAAACAGTGATTATGGGCTCCCCTGAGGAAGCCCTCTGTCCTGAGGACAAGAAGTCTGAGCAGACCCTGATCATTGCCTGGGCAGTCAGGTCCTGCACAGCAGCATCTTTCTTTATCAGGGCTTCCTGGCTCTGGTTGAAGCAACTATCTGGACCACAACCTTTTTCAGTCTAGATCAGCAGTCCAAGCAACAAGAGACTTCACTGTCACCATCCAGATCCTGCGAGATCATGGGTTCTCAATAAACCTAAAGAAAATCCACTTACACCCGACGCATCTCTTTCATCTTGAGGCAATCATCAACCCACTGTCTCTGGACAATGTCTAAGAGTAGTTTGGGAAATGGACCCACCACAGAGGGCATGCTTTGCCTGTCACAAGAGTGCCAGTCCACTCTTGGGACCTAGCAGAACATGTGCAAATCCAGAGACTGGTTCAACTACTGCTCCTTTCACAACTGCTCCAGAAGATGGTCTCCTGCTTCACAATACTTCCCTGGGCTCAGCTGTACAGCAGATGCCTCCAGTGGTTTCTTGTTCTGCAGCAGAGGGTCGAGAGCAACTGTTCAGTGATCACTGTGCAGGTACCACCAAGACCAGATCTCTGGGGTGGTGGTTGTCCCCAGCCATATCCAGGGGATCCCTGTTCAAGGAACTGAACTGACTGGTGTTGACAACAGATGTCAGTCTTTTTGGCTGGGGGGCTCACTTACATTCCTAGATGGCTCAGAGCCAGCAGTCCCAGTTGAACCTGAACCACAACATAAATTGGCTAGAGCTTCGGATGGTCCACCTAGTCCTTATTCACTTCTGGGATCTTGTAGCTGAAAGACATCCTGGTCTTCACGGACAATATATTCACAAAGGCCCACATCAACCACCAGTGGGGGACGTGTTCCAAGTCCCTAATGCAGGAGGCAAACAGTTTGGCCTCTGGGCGAAGGAGTACCTACTGTTGATACAAGCAAAGCACATCTCTGTGGTGACGAATGTGCAGGCGGACTGACTCAGCCTCTCTCAAATCAACCACGCAGAATGACACCTGAGCCTGTTCAGGGATCTG
The DNA here is from genome assembly GCA_026931265.2 of Tropidonophis doriae. Lineage (NCBI taxonomy): Eukaryota > Metazoa > Chordata > Lepidosauria > Squamata > Natricidae > Tropidonophis > Tropidonophis doriae. The sequence goes on along the minus strand of JAPKID020006573.1, from coordinate 1,765 downwards.
ACTCTCCAATTCGGCCTTCCAGTCCTCAACCTCTTTGCCACCCCAGACAACTGCCAAGGTATTACACAAGGTACCCAGCTCCGGGCTCGGAGGGAGCAGACACAGGAGCAGACACACTTTGTTGCCCATGGCCTCCGGGACTGTTGTATGCCTTTCCCCCTCTTCCACTCATCCAGAGAGTCATCAGGAAGATGCTGTGGAGCTCCTGCTCCTAGCACCATGCTGGCCCAGGTTACCTTTGTTCATAGATTTGATGAATCTGTCAGTCACCCCTCCCTGGAGACTTCCACCTTCCAAGGTCATGCTCAGCCAGGGGTTACTCATCCACCTAAACCCTCAGTGGCTCCATTTGACTGTCTGGAGATTGAGCCAAGGGTCCTGAGCATGGACAACATTCTCTGGCTGTCATCAGGACCATACAGACTTCGTGATGGTCTGTGACCAACCGTATTTATGGCGTCCACTGGTGCTCAAGTAATGTTGTTCCCACAACTCCTTCCATCCCTAATATCCTGGAATTTCTCCAACAGGGACTGGACAGACAATGGCTCAGACAATGGCCAACCCATAAGGACAAGCCAGGTTTTGGTATGTCTCATTCTTGGATACTATCTCCACCAATTATGGAGATGCCTGTTCTCTTGGCGGTGTAGATAACATCCAGCCCCACCCTGATTGGTGTCCGGCCCTAGGTTAGTGAGGAGAGGCATGGTCAATTAACACATCTGTCTACAGTGTCGCCTTCGTCAAAAACTGGGAGGAGCTACCAAAGGAGATGAATCATCACAGATTGTAGACTTAGTCCAGTTGGATGCTGGCGGAGTTAACCCTTAGAACTAAGGAGAAATTTTCTGACAGTGAGAACAATTAATCAGTGGAATTATTTACCCCCAGAAGTTTTGGACATTGGAGGTTTTTAAGAAGAGATTGGACAACCATTTGCCTGGAATAGTATATAAGGTCTCCTGCTCAAGCAGGAGGTTAACTAGAAGACTTCTAAGGTCCCTTCTAACTCTGTTATATATTGTATCTATATAAATAAAAATAAAAATGTAAAATATTTTGTGCAAAACCGCTAATCTCAGAGTATACTGCACCAATCAGCACCATATTTTCACACAATGTTCCCAAGGACTTCCGATGCAATCATGAACATTTTGTGGGGCTGGCACATGTGTGTCATGTGCAAGCAGCACAAATGTAAAAGGTACGCACTTCTGAGATTTTCACCTCTCTGTAGCTCCTCACATCTGGCTGCTTCTTATGATGCGGCACGCACATGCGCCTCACATTTTCAACGGTCATTTCCTCAGCAACCGAATAAGCCTCCAATGTCCCCACACTGCATGGAGGCCTACTAGGTCCAAAACTAGACATGGAGGGTGACACACCCCCAGGTGGCCCATTTTTGGTCCCAGGAGGCTGTATGGATGCCTACTAGGCCCAAAACTAGACATGGAGGGTGGCATACTCCCAGGTGGCCCATTTTTGGTCCCAGGAGGCTGCATGGTAGGTAGGTAGGTAGGTAGAGGGATAGACAGAAATAAAGGGAAAAATACAGTAGGTAGGTAGGTAGAGGGATAGAGAGAGAGGGGGGGAGAAATACAGTAGGTAGGTAGGTTAGTTGGTTGGTAGGGGGATAGAGAGAGAGAAAGGGAGAAATACAGTAGGTAGGTAGGCAGGCAGGTAGGTAGAGGTATAGAGAGAGGGAAAAATACAGTAGGTAAGTATAGGAATAAAGAGATAGGGAAAAATACAGTAGGTA
>JAPKID020006572.1:0-10601 GCA_026931265.2 Tropidonophis doriae | reverse complement strand
AGCAAAGCTGGCTGGAGAATTCTGGGAGCTGAAGTCCTTCAGACTTAAAGTTGTAAAGGTTGGAGACCCCTGATCTAAACCATACTTTGACATAAACTGCATGAAGAATAAAATTCCCCATCTGCTCCAATCTTTTGTTCAGTGATTTTCCAGTGATTTCAGGCATGCATTTTATAAAAAAACTGATCAGATTGACAATAGTTGGCTTATTCTTACAGAAACAGACTTTGCATCATTTGGAAAATCCAGCAAGCAAACATAAACACCAACCATTATTCAACTGTAATTGCAGTTACATCTCTCTGAAAATGAGAAATGATGAATTGGGCACTGAAAGTGTAATGCGTACACTTTTCAACATATTGCCAATGTCCAGTAGTTTTAGAAAATCAATTACATTTTAGAGCTGAAAAGAAGTTTAGGAACTGAGTTTAAATGAAGTGTCTCAGTGAAATTAGATACTATTTACAAAAAGCTGCATGGGATTTTCAAATATGTTCAGTGAAATATTTCTATAAAGATAGTGGTTTATTTCTCTTTTCTTCATGTTTTAATTGAACAAAAATGTGGGGATGACAGAGATGTAGACTTTCCAATATAAAGCTCCTGTTTTGTTTTGTTTTTTAAACAGATCAGTTGCTAAGAATTCTGGCTGAAAGTGTAAGACTATTTTGCCAAAGCTAGCGTATCGATATAACCTGGAGGGATGATCCCTCAAATAACCTTCCTATGCCATGCAGGACTTCAAATTGAATTGGAAAGCAAATTGGCAATCAATGGAACACATAACTGCCCATGCCACTGCATTTTGCCGAAGCTGAAACTTCAAAATACTGTTCAAAAACAATTTCATGTAGAGTACATTTCAGTAATCTTTTAGGAGTGATTAGGGCATGAATGACTGAGAATAGGTCCCCTCCTTCCAATTATGAATCAAACCGGTACATAGCAGGAAACTCTGCAATGACCCATATAGTCATGATCTCTTGTTCCCAATGAACAGTGACCAGAACTGACCTTAGAAAAAGGAAGTGAATCAGATCAATACAGTGCCATCCATTTCCAACCCTGAAGTAGTCCAGAAGGAAATGGTGGCCAATGGTATTAAAGGCTACTAAAAGGTCAGCTAGAACAAGAATGAAAGCACTACCCCATCCTATTCCTAACACAGGTTATCCAAAAGCATAAAGAATGCCATTTTTATTTCATATTTATTCCTAAATCCTTACTGGAGGTCATATAATCAATTTCATGCAGAAATTTCTAAGCTGCTGTATAAGTACATTCTGTACAATATTTCTAAGAAAGGGAAGGATGGATAGCAATTGAAAATTGTCCAGTATGTAGGAAAAAAGTGAATTAATGTCTCATTTCCCTCAAGAATGAATACCAGAACCTACCCACACATCACCTCTTGCCAGTCTTGCCAGCCACAAAGGGCGTGGATCTAAAGAGCAGGTGGCCAGGTTTACAGTTTTAAGGATTTTGTCCACTTCCTCATGTCCAACAGGTTCAAAACATTGTCAAAAACAACACAAGGCCTCACCCAAAGCATGACCACAGGATCTATATTAACATTTGTATCCAGCTGAGATTTGTTGAGTATATTTGTCCAAAAACGATTAAGGAAAGCAAAGAGAATATTGAATATCCTTTGGAATAGGAGTTGTTTTGGCAACCAATCTTTGCAAATGGTCACACTTTCCATGACATGTAGTTTGTGATTTAATAAGTACTGTTTGGCAGCTAGTTTATATCAACAATACTTTTCAAATCTCCAGTGGGACTACTGGGTCAATGCATAGTACAAATATTCATATATTTAGGTTTGCATATTCAATCTGTAGCCTGAATGAATAGTTGATACAAGTGACTTAAAGTTGTTTGTTTGCACACAGCTTTCTGAAAATAGAATATTATAGGATGAAAATCAATGAGTCCTGGTCCTGGTTCAATTTTCATGCTTTTATCTTCTTTCTTCTTGTGTATATAGTAGAAAGGTAACAAAGACTGATTTCTGATATGACCAGTGGCCACATTTTTTCTTTCTTCCTTAGATTATGTCTTTGTTTTCTTTTTTGAAAAAGACAATAATATTTGCAACTATCTTATTTGCATATTCCATGTTCACACATTATATATGCACCTTTTGAGAACAAAGCTTGCCACAGTTTAAGAAATGTGCATTTTATCATGCTCAAAATTCTGTAGTCTTTGAGTGTGGGATGTTTGTATACTTATACAAAAAGTCTGACCTGAAGAATTATTAAAGGACTCCTAAAGGTGACACCTTGGAAATACAAGGGGAATAATATATATTTCTTTTCCAGAAAGCAATAAAAGGAGGAATTATTATTCAAACCATTATCATGTTAGGGAAAATGCAGTTTATTCTAATAAAATACTTTGCTTCAATTATTCTGCAGGAGAATCATAAACATTGACAAGAATGCTTTATTTGTCTCAGGTGTCCAAATAAGCTATGAAGAAAATCTATTTGGCTAAACAAAGAACAGATGGTAAGTAATGGGAAAACATTAAACGGAGTACACTCAGAGTCACCAAATTAAAAAAAAGTGCCAGGTTGCATTTCCTAGAGTTTTGATAATGCTACCATGTTTAGAAAAGAAATTATCACTGGAGAATAAGACAAACCCCCAGACCATTTCTTTTAATTACCTGCATGGTCTTATTGTAAACAGAAGAGTTAAACAGTAAAGTTTAACATTTACAGGGGAGAAACATCATTTTTTTTCTTTTCTTAAAACCCTTGTGGGTTACTGAACTTCAGATGGATTTATTCTGTACTTGAAATAGCAATATTATTGAATTATATTAACTCAGAAAAGCCTAGTGTTCAGTACTATAATGGATTAAGTGTTGAGAAGAGGCTACAAACTACACTGCACAAGAAAACAAGCCAGACAATAAATTGCTTGGGATTGTAACAGGCCAGCAATTCCATTATCTTTTTTCTTACTTCTAAATATTTTTGTTATTCAACAGAATGTTAGGAAGAACTTTGGGACTCTATCTGTCTGCCATCACCACAAAAATGTCTAAAAACTGGACCCAGACCAACAAAATACAATTCTGGGAGACATGACAACCAAAACAAGGATCAGGTTCAGGCCAAAGCTAAGGGGAAAATCCATATATTTTCCAAAAGCACTTTTGTAGGAGATGCAGTTGCATATCAAATTGCAGGGTCACTAAATCCATTATTCTAAGCAAACGTCCTTATCCTTACTTATCATGTGACCCAAAATTGTTAAGGAATTGGAAAGAATTCTGAAAGCACATTTTGTATGATTACCTTAACAGATTTATTTTGCAATACTCCAAGCCTTTTCAATATTTCCCACTGATTTTTAAAACTATCCTGTTTGGATATAATTGAAACTTGTTTAAATAATCAAATAGTATATTATACTAGAAATCTACATACCAGCTCAGAAATGACTATTATATTTAGTGAGGATTAAAACATGAACAAGTCTCTTTCAGAATGAGGTCATATAAGTGACTTATATATCACTGAATTCAATACTCACTGAACTCAGTAGGACTTAGTTCTTATTAGAAAGAGCAATAGCTCTTAGATGTATATACTGCTTCACAGTTCTATACAGCCTTCTCTAAGCAGTTTTACAGAGTCAGCCTATTGTCCCCAACAGTCTGGATCCTCATTTTACTGACCCCAGAAGGATGGAAGGCTGAGTCGACCTTGAGCCTGGTGAGATTTGAATTGCCAAATTGCAGTCAGCCGGCAGTCAGCAGAAGTAGCTTGCAATACAGCATTCTAACCACTGTGCCATCATGGCTCATATGTGTAGTATTGCCATGTAAAAGAATGTAAAAGAGTTCTTTTTTTTATTAGAAGGACAAGTGGAAAAATTGGAGCAGTTAAAGCAACATTACACACTTTTAAATGAAGAGATGAAAGAAACACAATGACTCAGATAACAGATGAAAGAAAAACAGATTTGGAAAGGGACTTTGGAGGTCTTCTAGTCCAACCCTCTGCTCAGACAGGAAATCCTACACCATTTCAGACACATGATTGTCCAAACTCTTCTACATGCTGGGCTTGCTGGCTGGAAAGTGACAGCCCAAGTTTGAAACCTGACTGCCACATGATAGCATGAGCTTCCATTTTGCCCTAGCTCCTGCCCACAAATCAGTTCAAAAGCATGCAAATACAGGTAGATCAATTGGTACAAATTCAGTGGGAAGGTAACAGCATTCCATGTGTGTAATCATGCTGGCTGTATGATCCCAGAAAGCATTTTCATACAACACTGGATTCCTTGGCTAAAAGATGGAGAAGAGCACCACTCCTTAGAGTCAGACACAATGGGACAGAAGAAACTTTACCTTTAGAGGAAGAGATGGAATAAACCAACAAAGAGAATAAATAAGTATAGAAGATGAAATCAATGTTAAACTCATGACTTGTTAGTTTTTCCTTCCATCCTCTATAACGATTAGATATAGCAAAATAATTATTATTAAAAAAAAATTCAAAAGTTGTTTTTAAAACCTGTCGTTATTAAACTAAATCTGAATGCATTTTGTTTTCTAATAATGCTAAGCCTTTGAACACAACATGGGCTTTCATTGAGATTCTCCTAAATGTTGAAATTATTTGAATATTCTTTTTTTCTATTCAGATAAAAACACACTTATATACTTTGTCAGAATGAATCTTTTATTTGCTATCTTAGCTGAAATCTATTTAAATGCTGTTTATGGAGGCAGTGTTCTGTGAAAACAGGTTATATCAGTCATTTTACATTAGGTTTCCTTCATTACATATATCTATTCTCTTTTTACCTTCTCTGAGTAAAAAACAGTGCTCTAAATTTGTAAATGGAAATCTTAATCACTACATATGAAATTATAGTTATCTATAAATAAAATCAGCAGTAGCACCAGCTGATAAAATAACATGTATAAAAAAGACATTAGTCCTACTTAATTTTTATCCTTAGTGAAACAAAAATTGAAAAAGAAGGGATTGCCTACAGCCCAAAGACTATGGGTTGCTTTTCTTATGTTTGAGGAGGTACAGTGGCTCAGTGGCTTAATGATGTTGATGATGATCTCAGCTCCAGGAGTTTGATCCAAGCACTGCGTGGGAGGGTGAAGTTTTGTGAATCACCCCAGCATCTGTCTGTCTAACAATTTGAAAGCAGGTTTTATGAAAGCAGATAGATATGTACCACTTCAGTAGAGAGATGAACTAGTGCTCTGTTCAGGCAGTCAGATTCCTGACTGCTCTGAACCTTCCTGGTGACAGCATCCATTTGAAGGCAGCTTCAGGAAGGGAGCGGCCTTTGGGTGATGCTGCAGGAAGAGCTGCTCATCTTTCTTTCTGGTATGAAGCCAGACCTGTGGCACACATTCCTATAGCACACCTTGGGAAGCACACAAGCATGCCCTATAAAAAAAGCTGGTCCCTTGGCAAGCCATACTACTACTGCAATATAATTGTGGTCTCTTGGTTACTGCAACAACACCACATAACAACAACAACAACAACAACAACTTACCCAGAGCTGCCTATATACTTAGTTGCTACCTTAACAGCTCTTAGGTTTTTTGTTAGAACTTGAACAGTTAAGTTTTTACAAATCCCAGACTGTGAATCAAATTGAAGATTAACCATAACTTTATGAATATTATGATCTTATCCAAGCCTTTGGATATGTTTCATTTTACATATGAACGGTGCCATTTTGTTTACAGAATGCTTAGTACATGGTATATTCTCTGGTAAAAATAGGTTACCGGGTTATGGAAATCCATATTTTAAACTAAACCATTTTGTAATCACAACCTGTCATATTAAGTAGTTAAAGGCTTTTGAAAAAAACAATTGTCTATTTCTAAGGTGCTTTAGGAAATGGAAATAAAAAGCTTCAATTACTTCTGCAAATACATTTCTCCTCTCTGAAATTAAATTAAGAAAGTATAAGTTAAGGTTACAAGTTGGAATGCATATTAACTGAAGTAAATAAAGTCTATGAAAGGGAACTGTTTTGTAACTATTTATTTCTTAAAGGAATGTAAAATGAGATCATGGATAAAGTGATGCTGAACAGAATATTTCTTTGTGTAAGAGGAAGAGAGAGAGAGAGAGAGGGAGAGGGAGGGAGTGACTATATTAATTAACTATATTTAATTAATTAAAATACATATAATATGGGGCTCTATATACAAAAGTAAATATTATTTGAAGCTAAACTTAATCTACAGTACTTCAAGAGGATGTTGTCCTCACTTAAGGTTATATAGTGTAATCTATCATACTGATCTAATCTAAGATGGTAGCTAGATATATTTTTCAACTTCATAGTTTAGGCCTGAGAAGAACTGAATTATATATATTTGCAATGCTATTTTTCCTAAATTGATGCTAACCATAATTTTACATTAATCAAAATCAAGGGAAATGGAACGAATGTAACTTGATCTCCATTACCTGCAATTGTAAAAATTAGATCAACTTCACATATATTTAGAATAGCCTCATATGCTCACAGATTTAAATGTTGCATGTCAATTAACTTTTCTGTTTTTCCACTTTTATCTAATATAGGTATCCTTCACTATTTCCAAAGGATAGACTGATTAATTTGTTGATAGAATTATTATTAAATTATTAGTCATGAAACCTGTCATAATTCATTTAAATATGTTTTATTTTAACCCTATGTTTGATTCGTTTCAGAAACTACAGCAGTAAAGAGTTTTTTGGGCAGAAGCTTAAAAGCCTCTGTTCCTATACATGGTTAAAGGAAAAATCAATCAAAATTATGATGTTAAAGTTTGCTTTTGATTTACTTAGAGGCTGAGATGAATATTTCCCTCCAAGATCTGATTTAATGAATGCTATCGATTTCTCCTTTTATAAAGTGGAATATGAGCCTTGCTGACTGCACATGAAATTTGACCTTCACATTCTTACAAGGATTGCAAAGAAAATCAAGCAGGCGGAGTACAGGAAAGTTGCAAGGACAACAGCCCAGAGAGATATCCTGAAAAATATTGCAGAGAAATAAATCATTGGATTAAAAAAGAAGAAGAAAAGCACATTATTCTTAAAATAAGGTTCAAACTAAAAACAATGAAAAAAGCAATCAATTGAAATAAGAAGCAAAATATATGGAGGACTGCATTCATTAGAAAACAGAAAATAAAAACAAATACAAATTATTCTTTGCAGATAGTGTTATCGAAATGCTGTTAACGTACCCAGAATAATAAATAGATTATATACTTTCTAAGCATTTTAAAACTGCTTTTTAAATAATCAGTAAGTTTGGGTGGGTAGGTGAGTAAGTGGGGTTTTTTTTGCTATACATTCAATTATATATCTGTCAGTTTTAACCCTGATATAAAGGTAAAGATAAAGGTTCATATCACACATATGTACTAGTTGTTTCTGCCTCTATAGAGTGGTGTTCATCTCATTTTCAAAGACGAAGAGCCAGTGCTGTTCAAAGATGTCTCCGTGGTCATGTGGCCGGCATGACTAAACATTGAAGTTGCACAAACTTGATAATATTTGCTCTATTGCACAAAAGAACCTTTTCAGAAAATATAAATCATTTCATTCATTTATCTAAAGAAATAATTACAGTGCTGCTTCTTTTATCTTCAAAATATATTTAATGGTCCCTGATCAGTAATATTATTAAAAAAATGTTCAAAAAGTTAATATATTTTATACTATATTTTGGATTTAAGTAAACAATTATACCCTCTTCCGTCAATGCCTCTTCCACAACACTGATCATAGAAGAAAGGTAAGTTTTTAAGAAATTAAAAATCAGTTAATTAACTCAGTAATTCCACTTAATATAGCTGCAAAGTCAGGCTTGTCATACAGAATTTACTGCCAAGGCCTTTTAGTACAGGATACACAAAAAATGACTCTAACAGCTGTGCTATGCCAATTGTTACATCATGTGGGGAGAGGGAGAAAAAAGACTGGGAAATGTAAAATAGCCTTACCATTATATTTTTAATTCATTTGATTTTGAGCTGTCACCACTTATTGGAGAAAGGGTATATTTTAGTTTACTTTTAGCACTGGAAATATATAAATATGACTATGGCATTTCAACAACCTTGAATTATAATGAAGATAGGAAAGGAACATTGTCTTTAGACAGATAGGAAGATAGACCTTCAGCTAGGAGCAAGATAAGTAGATTAAGTTTTATGAACTGTTATCATAAGTTTCAAAACAAGAATATAAAGGTATTTCCCAGCTTTGAATGACATTTCCCATGGAGAAACAGTTTCCATTCTCAGTTTTGTACTTAGCTGATTTGCATCTCTTGCCACTATTGCATAGGAACCTGGTACTCTAGAGAAATTGCCTGGTCTGCATCACACAAGCTTGCCATTTGGGTGTGGGAGTAACTATTTACATTTCTCAAAATGCCATAGAATTTCTAATATATCAAATATTCTGTGGCAGGATTGGAAAATTAAATGTTAGTAGTTATTCTATAGCATGGCTGCTGCCTTCTACTTTCAATTCTAAAATAATAAGAAATCTATCAGAAATAATGTTTTTTAGAGCCCCCTGATATTAATCTATTTGTTTTTCTTTTCAGTTTCAAGCATGGTTGTCAAACTCAAGTTGTCACAGTGGCATCATGTGCCATATCGGGACCTTTTCCCCCCTTCACTAAACTGGGCATGAGTGTGGCGAGCACATGACACATCTGGCCCTTGGGCCAAAAGTGTGACAGCCCTGGTTTAAAACATTGGATATGACTTTATCATTTTAGTTATATTGAATTGTGGATATTATTATATAATATTTATTATTCTTATGACCAGTTACTTTGTTTAGTATTCATTTCAATAAGATAATGAAAATTAAAAAAATACAATAAGACGAAAATTAGTTTGTACAAATTTTTAAACATGTTTTGTAGCCTGTGATAATATTCTACTTCCAACAATACATGGATAAATGTCAAATCCATTGGTCAAGTGCTGAAAAAACTCTTGTGGAAAAAAAAACATTTTATTACTTTAATCATTTGGAAGGTAACCACTCTTACCAGGTTATTTTCTCCCCTCCTGCTTAAATATTTCTCACACAATGTTTAGGCCAAGTGCTACAAATTGTCCCACTTAGGAGTTTGAGTTTTATGGCTTATGATACCCATTCTTTGGCCGTGCAGGAGTATATGATTCTGTAATAAAAACCATATTGTTAGCTTTTTGCTGCTAGCAAAATAGAAAGATAATCCACAATTTTAGAAATCTATTATTTTAAAACTAACTATTTTAATACCTGGTTTCCTCCTAGATCACAATTTCCATAATCCCTAATAATTGACAGTCCCAAAGGTAGTTTATTAATTATAATCTCTCTGTTTATCTCAATAGTGTAAAACAACCTGGAGATTTATGCTAGAATATTACGTTTCCGGTTAATGGATCAGCCTGCTTTTGTTTCACATTATTGATATTTCTCTCACTATAGGATATTCGGAATGACGCAACTATATCCAGATCCGTATTTAACATTTCTTGTTGAGCCCAGTTATGATGAATTATTCCATTTTATCTCAATAAGGAAAATTATTTTTGAAGGAAAAGAAGTTTTTCAAGTTTGGGGATGAAACCACAGAGTCAGGTAGTGCATTCCAGGCATTGACCACACTGTTGCTGAAGTCATATTTTCTTAAAACAAGTTTGGAGCAGTTTACATTAAGTTTGTGTCCATTGTGAGCTCACGCATAGTTGCAGTTGAAGCTGAAATAGTCATTGAGAGATAGGACATTGTAGAAAATAATTTTGTGTACTATGCTCAGGTCAGACTGAAGGCAGCATAGTTCTAAATTGTCTAAACCCAAAATTTCAAGCCTGGTGGTATAAGGTATTCTGTTGTGAACAGAAGAGCAGAGGACTATTCTTCTGAAATATCTCAGGACTCTCTCAATTGTATTAATGTCTGATATGCAGTGCAGGTTCCAGACAGATGAGCTGTGTTCGAGAATAGTTCTAGCAAAGGTTTTATATACCCTAGTTTGCAATACAATATTACCAGAGAAGAAGCTTTTGGCAATGTTGTTAGAGTGAGCTCTGATATTTAGATCATTAGAAACGAGTACTCCAAGGTCCTTGACAGAGTGAGGGTCATCCATGAGGTTGTATCCACCCAGTTTGTATTTAGTGTTCTGATTTTTTTTTTGCCAATGTGTAAGAGCATTTGTTGGTTGAGATTTGGAGTTGCCAATTGTTTCACCATTCTGATACATAGAGGAGGTCTCTTTGTAGGGCAACAGCATTGTTGGTGGTGTTTTGCATCATCAGCAAAGAGAATGCAGTTGCTTATGATTTGGTCGCAAAGGTCATTTATGTAAAGGATAAAGAGTGTGAGTCCTAATACACTGCCTTAGGGGACACCATTGTTGACAGGTGCAGGTTTTGATAGTGTTCCCTATTTTAATTAATTAATTCTGCCTGCTTGACAGGAACACAGCTATCCACTTGTGCAGGAATCTGGAAATGCCATAAGATTTTAGCTTTATCAGTAGTTTGTCATGTATCACTGAATCAAAGGA
>JAPKID020006571.1:0-10602 GCA_026931265.2 Tropidonophis doriae | reverse complement strand
AAAAAGACCAGCAAAATACATCACGTCTAGTACAAGAGCATAAAAAGCTTTTAGATGAAAATAAAAGTCTCTCCACCTACTACCAGCAATGCAAAAAACAGTTGGAGGTCATTCGAAATCAACAACAGAAACGTCAAGGGACATCATGATTCATGGGACCCCCAGATTGACAGTGAAGCACAGGAACTTCTTCCTTTTTTTTAATTATCCCATAATATGACAACTTCCTTATTGGTGTGTGCTGAATGTGTAGATATACCTGCTGCTCTTCCAAAACCAATGCAGTATGGTTTTCTTTGGGTGAACATTGAGTTGTTTGAGAAAGTTAAGAGCGGCTACATGAATAATCAACAGCACTAACCACGAAGCAAAATATAATGAACTCTGGCTGTTTGCATGCCCCTTGTGTGATGGCTATCCTACCAAAACTGATTAAGTGGCTGCTATATTGTAAGATCATTAGGTTTTCATGCAATAGGAGCAGTATAGAATTTTTCTATTTTTAAAATGTTTTTGTTTTTCTTTCCTTTTGAACTGTTTGCCAAAGCAGTCATTTTCCAGGACTCCTGATTACATCACATTCAAGAGATAATGCTGGTGAAACAATGCATTCTTCTAATTGTGTTGTTCTTCCATGCATTTGGCTCCTCTATATCAACAGGATTTCTTAGGCATATCTCTTAAGTATTCTGATGCAGTGGGAGAGACATCAAGAAGTAGTCCCTGTCAGGTCCTCCCGGTCCTTTTATATGATCCCTTCCTTGATTTATCATCATGAGCAACCTTCCAGACCTCTAGTTAGCAGTTGACAAGAATAGTAGTTTCATCGTCTTATGCTTTAGAGATTAAGTGAATTTGCTTGCAAAATACAAGCATTTCTGTTCCATCTTTTGGAAGCAATAATTAGAACTTGGTTGAAAAATAACTTGTGTTAACAGCATACATCCTCAATTTAGTAAGTTCTCCCCTTTGCCTTCTTTTTTTGTTTGTTTTATAACAAGACCCACAACAAAATGATAGTTTCCTATATGACTCTGTGCCCCAAATTTCAAAAGTACTGCGGAAAATTACCATATGAGTTTTGCAAATCAAATCTTTGAAACAAGTCTAATTAAAAAACCAAATTTATCAAATAATTAAAAACATACCTATCAATCTGTACTTAAAATGGTTTTATAGAAATACATTAAATTTCATCTTCAGATGCCAGGGTAAGCAATTTCTTGTAGCCAGAGATGCCACTTTTCCTTGTTTAAATATTTTTTTCCATCCTATGAGGGCTGGAAGGAACATGGCAATCATATCATAGGCATAAATAACATTTTTGGCCTGGAATGTTTTTGGGGTGAGGCGGAGTAATATTAGATGGAAAGTATTAGGTCTAATGAAACCTTAAGTATACTTTTGCTTGTTTTTCATGCCCACCAAAATCTTATAACTAAAATTTTGGCAGCACAATCTGGACTGAGCTTGCCCCGGAGGGGGGGGGGGGGGAGTTATAAACTGAAATGTTTACATTGAAAGGTAGCTATGAGTACTAGAGCTATATTTTTTGTTCTGTGTGAAATTTGAAGCCAAATCCTTGGCCTGTTCCTTGAAAATAGGACCTGAATTCAACATAGCCTTTTCTCATGAAGAAAATTTATCATTGTAGCCTCAACATGGCAATACTTTTCTTAAGCATTTGGAACAACTTTGGGTATTGAATGACTTGAAACTTTACAGCAGTGATTGCTATTGTTAAACTACCCAAGCGCTCTTTGAAATCTTGGGTGTTCAGTTCAGGTTTGCGTCATATAAAATTGTCCTTTATAGAACATTCTGAAAAGATTTCATCTGTGTTAGCTGTTCTCTCAAAGCATGCAAGAAAAGACAAGATATTTCAAATCCCCATGGTGACCCCCAAATACTATTTTAACGTAACTTTGGCTTCACAAAACTCTATGTATAACTGACATGCATAGAGTTCGAATATGACATTCTGTTGTCTTCTCATCAACAAGTACAGCTATATTTAATAGAACCCTGGTGGCGCAGTGGTTAGAATGCAGTGTTTCAAGCCAACTCTTTCCGCAGCTTGGAGTTTTATCTTGATGGGGCTCAAGATTGATTTAGCCTTCCATCCTTCCAAGGTTGGTAAAATGAGGATTCAGATTGTTGGGGGCAATATGCTGAAATTGTAAACTGCCCAGAAAGTGCTGTAACGCAGTATGAAGTGGTATATAAGGCTAAGTACTATTGCTATTATTAGGCCATTTTTCCCCAGTAAGAGTTTGTGCATATAGAATTGAAGCCTTGTCTGAACTCAGTAGAGCTCCAAGAGTAGGAAATTATAGGATTGCAATATTTTCTTCCCTCTTGTGTGTTTTTTTAAACTGAGAGATTGCTGACAAACATCAGGGTCTGTGCTGAGAAAAGAGTCTTTAAAATAAATTTATTCTTGGCAAGTTATAACAGGTAAAACCAAAATTATTTTACATAAATAAAGGACAAATATATTTCCTGAAACCCATATTAGCTAATTTGATTTGATGGCTGAAATAGACATTGCTATCAATTTAAGGATATGCATATTTATAGTCACTGGCAAGGAGAAAACAAGAATAGGAATAGCAGAAGTTATCTGAAGCACTGGTGTTTACTGCATACATCTCTCCGGTTAGACAAATGGATGCAGTTGTGATGCTCTGCTTTTCCAAAGAGAAAACATTACAGTCTAACCTGTTACATCGGATCTGTGAAGTGAAGATCTGCAATAATTTTGTCTATTGTGTGCTAAGTGTTGGGCTATACTCATTATATTGAAAGGAGGAAAACTAAGAGTTCACAGTTTAGTGGTCCACAAGAAATGACTGTAACATTGGTGAGAAGTTATATTCTAGATTTTCAGAAACTGCTATATGCCAGTAAAACAGAATTGGGAGTCTAGAAGACATAAGAAATGGAATGAATGAGGACAAAGAAGGATTTTGCTCCTCTGGCTCTAACGAAGAACCAGAACATTGTATCTCCCTTGAATGCCGAACTAAAGCAAAAATAAAAATAGTATATATTCTTTCATTCATTAGCCCACTAACGTTTGTTTCCAGCTTGATCACCTAATTCTAAGTAAACAAGTGGAAAACTGTAGTTATAATTCTTGATTCACAAGCTACTATGATAATTCTCACAAAATAGTTGTATGAATCAAGTAAGTTTCTAAGCTACTTACAATTTCTGCATTATTAATTCTCTCAATGTGATACACATGCAAAAATAAAAAGTATCCTCTTTGCTTAGAGAAAAAAAAGACTATTTGGCTTGAAGATTGCCAGAGCAAACCCTTGAAAGTTTCAACATGGCTAACCTTGTCTGGGTAAGAAAAACACTGACGTAACCCTAGTTAACATTTAGACTCATGCCTATAGGCTGAATTGGGAAATTGAAAAACAACCAAACCACCCCTGTATTTCTACCAGGAAACCTGCTTGGACAAATCAGTGAAGTCACTGACTGAGTGCTTGACTCAAAAGAAATGTTGATTTATATTTAAAATGCACTTCAAGGTACAGTTTATTCATCTGTGGTTTTTTTTTCAATTTGATCTTGGAGAATACAAAGATTATATTTTATGTTTTCTTCCATTTCTTACTCCATATAACCCTAATCTATCCAAAGAAAGGCTAATAAAGCACATGGCAATAGAAAGTAAGATTAAGTAACCTTTGAGCTTGCCCCTTTGAACCCTCATCCCCAGAGATACATGGTAATCAGGTCCCTTTCTAGAATGAAGTTCTCTCAGCTTGAGACAGGAAGCCTATGCACTAGAACAGTGATGGAAAACATTTTTGGCACTGATTGGCCAAACCAGAACACACGCGTATGGAACACTGGAACCCCTAAGACCAGCTGACTGGTGCACTTACGCGCGCTGGAGTATCAGAAATCCAAAGACTAGGTGCACTCACTGACCAGCTGGTCTTTGGGTTTCCGGTGCAACGAACCACCAGTTGGCATGCACAACCCGGAAACCTGAAGAGCAGCTGGCAATGGCGCAAGTGCCCACGGAGAGGGCTCTGCATGCCACTTCTGACACTCGTGCCATAGATTCACCATCACAGCACTAGAACCATTTTTTTATTAAACTTTTTCCTAAATGAGAACATTCCACTAAAGCCAATGGTTCCTCACAGTAAATGGAAAGAGGTTTTCCCTTAGCTTTTTAAGTTTCTACATTAATTGCCATGTGACAGAAAACATTAAATATTCTTTATTCTGAATGTTTAGAGATTAACAGCAAAATCTTGAATTCCAGCATTTATTAAGAACATTTTCTAAGGAAATCAATTGCAATAATTGATTCAAGAAGTTTGTACTTTGTCTGATATCCTTTTTCCCCCAATAATTGTACTTTGCTTACTTTACTGTTTGGAAGTAGGTGGTGCCCTTTCCAAACGAAGTAAAAAATTCAAGACGCATAAAAGAACAAATGTTATAAAAGGAAGGAAAAAAACGCTAAACTCCTTTGTTATAATAATCATTTAAAATATTAGACATGGAAGAAAGTAGAAAGCAATTGTATCACACTTTTAAAATTTTAAATAAGTAAATAATAAATAATGAAATGTTCTTTGGTTTCAGTTCCAATTTTAAATAGGTCTCATTCACTTGTTTATTTCATCATTGTACTTTTTTAAAATATTTTTTTTGCATGTTTTGTTTTGAGGAAAGATCTGTTTTGATGTCAAGGCATTGGTTTTTAATATAACATAGGGATTCTGAATCCAAGCAGAACCAATGATTCCTTTGTACTGTAATTTGTCCGTGAGCCAATATTACTTGCCAAGAGTTAATAGCTAGTAGTTATCTGATGAATGGCTGGGATATTTAATGTTCCACAGAGAATACCTTGCAATGGAACTTTTACATATGGTGTAGATTATTTCAGTGAATAGCTTCAGCACTTTGCATATGCAGACCAATATGTCTGTAGATTAAGAGGAAATGCAGTCTCTTATTTCTTCCCCCACCTCCTCCTCCCTCTCTCTTTGTGTTTGGCAAATATAAAGCCCCACTGGTGATTATCAGCAGTGGTGAAAGAAGTCTAGAATATAAGATTGGAACATGTAGATTAATTAAAAGCTAAACATTTCTCTCCCACAACTTTAATGTCCCAAAAATCTTACAGAAACTATTTCCAAATAAATTTACAAATGCAAAAAAGAATGAATAAGGAATAATCCACAGTCATAAAAGAAAGCCCCACTCTATTTTGGAGTTTTGTACATTTCCCCCTATGGAAACTGCTTTCATTGTCTATCCTCGCACTTATTTCCATATTCCTCAAACCCTGCCCTGGATGATGCAGGATCCTCCTGAACAATGAGGCAAAAAGATGCACAACGGAGGTTTATTTTGCCTTCAGCTGCCATGATCTGATGTTTCTGGTCTATAGATGTTTCCAACAGGGAAGGTGATTTTGTATTTGCAGAAATACTTTTTGTAAAAATATGTTTAGTCAAATCGTAGTGATTTCAACCAAGAAGATTTTTATTGGAATCCTATAGTGGCTAGAAATGAAAATGCTCCAGTGAGAACTTCAAATAAAGATGGGCGTGTTGTGGAAAGTGAAAATGTTGCTGACAAGGAGTTTCTTAAATCACTGAATGAAAAATTGTAAAGAATATTGGAACACAAAGCCTATAGCAGTGATGGAGAACTTTTTTTTCCCTTTGGTGCCAAAAGCTCGCGCGCACACACACTATTGCACACATGCACATGCCTACACTCATAATTCAATCCCTCCCGTGCCCTGCTTTCCCGCACATGCACACATGATACACACACACACCATTTTGGGTCTAGCAGGCCTCCCTGAAACCTCTGGAGCCCAGAAGCAGCCTGTTTTCTAACTTCCAGTAGGCCAGTAGGCTCATTTTTCACCCTCCAGAGACTTTCTTGGAGCCTGGGGAGGGCGAAAACAGCCGCTTCCCCTCCTCCCCCGGAGCCCCTCCAGAAGCCGGAAACATCCTACCAGAACCTCCATGTGAGCCCTGTACTTACCTGGCATTGCGTGGAGACTCCTGGAAAGGGAAGGGCAGTGTGGGCAGGCCAGACAAAAATCAGCTGACCAGCGCTCACTGGAGTGAGCTAGGACAACAGCATAGGTTTATCGTGGGTCTATAGCCTTCCTTGCCTATGCACTGACATTCAGAATGTGAGAAGTAAATTAGATGAATTTGGATTCTTAGCTCTCCGCCCTGGGTCCTTTTTTAGGAGAAGGGCTGGGGTATAAATTTAATAAAGAAATAAAGAAAATCCAAATTAAGTGGTGAGATGACCGCTATGAGTCAAACTGAAGGATATTATGCATGCCAAAGGAACAGGAACAATAGAAAGGGAGAAGTGACACGACATGTTTAAAATATCCATTCTAGCTCACAAAATAAATGAATTAGACATTAGTGTAGAATGAATCATCTGGAATATAATCAATGGAGGCAAAATAAAAGCAAAATAATTGTTGCTTTCTACTACTGCCTATCCAACCAAAGAGAATTACCCACTAACGCTCCATCCATGTTACTGGCAGGACCACATTCGCTTTTAGATTGCTCAGCAGGAACAAGTCCAAGATGCTGTTGACATCTTGTTGTTGGCATATGATATTCAACTAATCATTATCAGGAGAAGCAGTCTAGACATTATAGCTCATGATAACCTTCAGTTTAAAAGAATTGCTCCTTTGTAATCAATGTAGTAGCTGTTCTTTTAACCATTATTCCACTAAGTGTCCATTAAATACCATCTGATGTCTCTGCCAAGCATATAATAGACCTAATATTCAAAACAGCCCATTTGCTCACGTATAGATGTTCGATTCCAAAACACCAAAAAGGAATAGTTTCCAGAGTCGAAGGTGGACTTTAACCCAGGCTTCCTCAGTCTTGAGCTAGCACCTAGTTCAAAACCTAATTCTTTTGACATTAACCATATTGCTCTCCTATTGGGCTGCTTCTTCCCCTTTGGTAAATCTACACTAGTATCTTTAAATGAGATGAAGCATCATCTCCTGAACTTTCAACTAAGGCAGAGGGGCACTGTAGGTCCTGGAGAGATACGCAAATTCATCTGACTCACTGAGCAGCAACATAGCTCCCCCCAACCATCTCTGTAGTAACCACAGAAATGACAGAGAAGATAGCAGTTATAGCACCAGGTCCCACTGGCTTGAGAATCAAGTGAATATTTTCACGCATGCACAACATGCCTCATGGGCTTATAATACATATGCAAAAAGTAACTTTCCAGATTTAACAGACACCTCTCCACCTTGAATAGTCTGTTAAATTTCTCTACAATCAGGTTTTAGTTAAGTGTTTTATCAAACATCATACATAAGCAAAACAACAACAACAACACACATACACACAAAGCTTTGAGCAAGAAGTAACAAGCTCTCCTGGACATCAAATGTATGAATATAAAGCTATATATATCCTTGGACTTAGTGTTTGAAGAAATGAAGAAAAACTAGGTTTTATGTGACTCCAAAGGTGTAGAAGTCTCATTGCTTCCTGAGCAGGCCACCCAGAGCGGGCTGCTGCCAGTTCACACTAGTTCAAGTGAACCAGTAGTTAAGATTCTGTGCAGTTTGGCAAACTGGCAAATCCCATAATTGACTCGCCCCTCCCACTCTCATTTTTCAGCCTGTTTTCCCGCCAAAAACAGCCTGAAAATGGCCTGAAAAAGCCTGAAAACAGTTAATAAAGCAGCATGAAAATAGCCCTGAAAATGGCCAAAAAACCCAGCCAAAAACAGGCTACAAAATGGGCAGGGGTAGGGGTCAGCCAGTGGTGGGATTAGCCCCAACCAGCTGAATCCCACCTCTGCCTTTGAAGCGAGTGGCTGGGATATGGGGCTGGGTGTGATGAGTGATGTCACCCACCCAGTCACATGGCCAACTGGCCATGCCTACCCAGCCAGAGAACCGATTTTTAAATTATTTAAGGCCCACCATTGAGGCCATCCACAGGTGGTCTAGGCATTCAAGATGGCAGCCATGACAATGAAAATGAAGTCACCAGTGACTTAAGTGGACTAATGGGATTCTTCCTTTCAGATGACACTTATGTTATTGAATGCTCTGAAGATCTCTAACTGTTGCACAATCAGTCTTTAAAAAACTGTTTAACAACAAGAATGCCAATGCCTAAGAGTACATTAACTCTACAACAAGTGGAAATAGTTTTTTCCGGAGTTGTTTGTTCATTGTGAGTCATGCAGTTCTTTGAAATGAAAGCTGATTTCATGTCACTCAGTTCATCCAGTTGACTGATCCCAATCGGTCTCTTCAAATTTCAGTCATTTTGGAAGGAAAACCCTGATTTGCTTTAAATTCAAACAATTGCTGCGAAAACCCATGTAGAAAATATAAATGCACCAGTCAAAATGATCTTGCAGTGCGAGTCATAGCCTCTATTAATGCATTCCCATTCGTAATTCTTTACACAGTATGAGATTGGAAAGCTGTGATTAAAATTAATTAGGTTAAGTAAAGTTTACCTTCTCTTCCCTCCACCCCCGCCCCAAACACTGCTGTTTGAAGGAAGGGAGGGTAAAACACTAGCTGCATCTGGCCCTGCGGGAAGCAACAGCATCTCTCGCACACACAAGAGTAAGGCTGCTTTGCTAGACATTCAGTACCATCTCTTTGGCTCACCTTCTGCAAGATGAACTCCTTTCCAAGAGCTAAGGAAGTCCAAAGCCCTTGTTGACAACAAAAACAGGAACTGTGATCCAAAGTTATGAACATCTCAAATGAAAAAGAACCATTTTAGGTATAAGGAAACTGCTTGCCACTTGCCCGTATTCAGGTGCTTTCCAGCTCTACAAAGAAATAGAAAGATACTGCATTGAAATAAAAGGTGGTGGTTGTTGCTCCTGTTGTTGTTCTTGTTGTTATAGAAAGCAAATGCCAGAAAAAGATTTGTTTGGTTTCAGTACCTTTTTGCCCTCAAATCTGAAACAACATGAATTGCCAATTCAGTGATTTTTGAAGATGAATGATGAAGATGTATCTCATTTACACAAATCATTTTAATTTAAACCATTCATTACATACCCACAGCAGATGTTGAAAAGTCATTAAGTTCAACTCCTTTCTTAGAACAAGAATTCAAGTGAAAGCATACCAGGTAAATAGTTGTCCAGCCTTTATATAAATGCATCCAAAGAGGAAAACTCAGCACCTCTGTGAGTGGTTAAATTACTCTTACCATCATGGTGTGGGGGGGGGGGGGTCTAATAATTGGTAGGAATCATTTCCATATAACATAAAGCTAGGATTCTGTGTCCTGTACTCCTGGACGATAGAGAACAAGACACTGGGCTGTTGTGGTTAAGGTACTGGACCATAACCAGTGACACCCATATTAAAATCTACATTCAGTCATAGAAGTTCTCTGGCTGACTGACCCAATCAGTCTCTCCATTCAACTTAGTCACAGGATTGATGTTATGCGAGAAAATTGGAGAAGTACTATGTGCATATGGCCTTGAGCTATTGAGGAAAGATGGAATATCAACTGAACCAATACATAAATAAATCTTGATTTTCTTCTATGTGCCATCCTTCCAGGTATTTGAAGAATGCTGTCATGTCATCTTTTTCATAAGGCTAAACATGTCCAGCTCTTGAAGGAGACTGAATCTTCCCAATTGGCATTTTGCTCTGTAGTGAAGCAAAGTCAATCTATAATGCCTGAAGGCTCTGTCTTTTCATTAAAATACATTGCTTGCTTTTCATGAAAAAACCTGGGTAATAGAAAATAGTGGATTTTCTTTTGTAATCATAAAATAAGAAATAACTTTGTACCTATATCTGCTGTGAAGAAAATTTAAAGCTTCTTTTTATTCTTTCTTTCTGCGTGTCTTTTTTTCTTCTTCTTTTCTTCCTTTTATGCCTTTACTTGTTATTAGTTTGTATTAATTTTTATGTTCTTTGTAAAACTTGGAAAAAAAAGATTGCCTGCTATAGACATAGCTCAACACCAGTCATTTTTCTATCTCTGCCACAGTTTTTCAGATTTTTGACCATTATAATTGATGAAACTTCTGAGAAACCCTAACACTGAAAAAGATTACAAAAATTCAGCAAAAGACAGTATAGATAAATGTTTCTTTGAATCCATGATTTTGAACTTTTTCACAGCAGGGCTTTTATCATTTTTCTCATATTTCCTAGTTAGACACAAAGATAATCTCCTACAATACATTTTAAATATTTTGAACACTAGATGGCAATATAGGAATGAAATTATTCTACAAGATCAGAAAAAAATGTAAAAGTATTCAAAAATCTATTTATGTGCATATACAGGTTGCCCTTGCTTATTAACCATTCATTCAGCAACCTTCAAAGTTTCAGCAACATTGAGTGAATGATATTTATGTTCAATAACCAGTAACAACGGTTGCAGTGTCCCTGTAATCACATGATCAAAATTTGGTTGATTGGCAGCCTATCAGTCTCCCCTCACATCTCTTCCAGTGGTGGGTTTCTGCAGGTTCGCACCTACTCACGAGAGCCGGTTGGTGAAATTTAGAGAACCGGTGAGAACC
>JAPKID020006570.1:0-10602 GCA_026931265.2 Tropidonophis doriae | reverse complement strand
AATTCTGGGAGTTGAAGTCCACAAGTCTTAAAGTTACCAAGTTTGGGAACCCCTGCTGTAGACTGTATAGGATCATTGTGATTTTAAAAAGTTAACTGAATCTGCCTTTAGTTTTCAATTAGAAATATGAAGAAACTTCCATATTACTGTTACTCTTTGAACTATTTACATGTAAAGAACATTTACATTTCCCTCACACTTTTACGATAGTCTTCACAAACATTTATCTTGGAGGTGTTTTGACTTTACCATACGCGGAATTCCCTGCAAACTGCTGGTTGTAGTTCATAAGAATTGTAACCCCAACACAACTGCAAGACATTGGCTAAACTGAAATATCCTACAGTTGCTCTCAGTGGTGTTCCCGCTCTGTGTCATGAACCTTTTTCCCATTTGGCCTTTTTTTGACTTGCTATATCATTAACAGGCTATTGACATTTCCTTTAAATATGAAGCCAGCATGAGGAGCATACCTTGTGGAAAGAAGGAAATGGTAGCCCAGGATTATATCTTCAATTATTTGTGCGTCATAAAGCACCATTTTAGGACACCGTTTTATATGAATAAAGCAGAACCTTATCCTCTTGGAACTTATTTAACCTTTGTCCTTTCCCTTTCCAATATCTAAGTTCCATCACAGCCTATAAAGGATAATGTGTTTATATTCCTGCAGCACAAATACACTATTGGCCTTTGCACAGATGCTCAGAGAGGCCCTCCAGTTATCAGTGAGCAATGTAAACTCTTTCCATCTAACTTACGTGATCTGATTTGGTTCCCAAGAGACAATATTAGCCCACTACTGAGTTGCTACATTCCCTGTCCTAGAATTTCTTTGAATAAATCGCACCTGAGTCAAAAATATCCTTTTCCACAGAGACAAAAATGAAAAAAATAAATCAATTAACTGTCATTATTGTCCCAATGTGATCATAATTTAAATAAAGGTCCCCCAAGGTCAAAAGGCCAAGAATGAACTGCCTGGTCCATTCTCCCATAAAAAGGTAACTTATTTAGAGAACTCAATCATACAGAACCGTGAGCTGCCCTGAGTCACTTGGTTGAGATGGGCAGCCATAGAAATTAATTAATCAAATAAATAAATCATACAATTGCTGGGATAATAACAGGGGGAATGAAACATAAGTCAGAGAGAAAAGAGGCAGTCAGCTGAGATTTGAAATCAGATTAAGAGTTCATGAGGCGGAGAACTACAGGAAGGAAAATGTTAAATACTTAATTAAATTTGCATCTGATTCCTGAATGAAAAACTAAAGATAGATTAAGAGGCTCTGGAAGTGGTAAAACATGTATTTATTTTTGACTCAGCCTTAAAAAAAATATTTCTTATTTATTCCAAATTCAGAACAAATATCTATAACTATATGTCCCAAGCCATTAACCACCCTAACAATATGAATAAAGTTTTAAACAAATAATTCTTCTAAAGCCTGATTTTATGAAATACTCCATTACTGTGGCAGAGGATCAAAACCAGCACTAACAGCATCGTCTGATGGGTTTTCGCTAAAATCCCCACATTATAATATTGTGACAGGTTCATGTCTGTGCACTGAAATTATTCCCATTAGCTCATGTTGCACTCTGTGTATTAACATCGCACAACATTTTAAAATCAGTTTGCCACCTTGCCTTCTGACTTTGCTTACTGCTGCTTTTGCTTCTTGCTTTAATTATTTATGTTACCGTTTAGATCTTGACCTCTTGATTTTTAACTTCTATTTGCTATTACAACAATAGGTAAAACTATGTGAATATAGAATTAAAATAGTTAAGTTGATAGAAAGATTGAGATGAAAAGAGTAATAGGGGGAAAAAAAGATAGAATTGTGTGCCACATTGTTGACTCTTAGTGACTGCATAGATTTTTTTTTCCTCCATAACAATCTGTTGTTAGTTTGGTCCTTCAGATTTTCCAGTGGTTCACTAATTGGAACTTTCTGCTGGATATTCTCGTCTCTTTCCTTCCAATTTTCCCAGCATTTTTCAGAGAGCTAAGTCTTTACATAATGTGCCCCAAATAGGATAATTTGGGTGGTTTGTGCCTTGAATGAGAACTTTGCATTGATATGGTTTTTAATGATGATGGTGGTGGTGGTGGTGGTGACCCATTGGTTTGTTTTCTTAGCAAATAAGCAATGAAGATGACCATATTATTTGTCATGGAATAAAGTCAAGGGTCTTCTCATCCAGTTGTGTGCTCTCCCAGTCTCTGTGAAGAGGTTTTGGGCAAGGAGAAAACTTTACAAAATTTAGTCACTGAAGTTTGTAAATCTTTGGTGGAGAATAAATTTCAGTGTGATGCTTCAGTTCATAGTGTGTGTTATGACATGTTAAAACTTTTTCTACTTGGATTGTGATGTGGGGTGAGAGGGAAAACCCTCTGTTATCGCTCCATTAACCTGACTGCCAGTGTCTTTTATATAATAAAAGTGAAAGGGCTTAATTTCATTTTCCACTCATTTCTCCTCCTGACATTAGTTACAGCATTAAGAAAGAAAGTCCTCTTCTTCCCAACTCTTTGGCTCTTTGAACATTGACATAATAGTATTGCTAATGCCAAACTGATTAGGTTCTTTGTTTGCAGAGCAGGGGGGGTCTGGGGCAGGGGTGGGATTCAACCGGTTTGCACCAGTTCGGGCAAATCGGTTGTTAATTTTGCGTCTAGTTCACTGAGCCGGTTGTAGCAAGGACTGGTGAGCCCCACCCACCCTACTCCACCCCTTCCAGGAATCTCCTCATGGCCCATTCATCATGCCACATAAGTTCAGGGCCCACACAGAAACTCTGGCAGGTTGAAAACTGAGCCTCCCAGAAGTCCAGAAATGAGCCCATTTCCAATCTCTGGAGGGTCTTTCAACCCTGCGGGAGGTCATTTTCACCCTCCTGGAGGCTCAAGGAAAGCTTTCAGAGCCAGGAGAGGGTGAAAACATCCCCCACCCATTGTGATGCCGGGGGATGAGTAGGCCACGTCCACCATAGTCATGCTCACCCAGGAACCAGGCAGAGAACCAGTTGCTAACATTTTTCAATCCCACCCCTAGTCTGGGGTAAGGATAAAAAGTCCCTTCACTGTATTTTAGGAAGATAAAGCTCCTCTATCATTTTTTCTTTACCTCCAGTCTGGAGAAATGTATTGAATTCAAAAGCTCTGCATGGAATGTGTTTTTAACCACTAATCAAAGCCAATTCCCTCTAATTATATCATTAGAATGCATCTAATAACTACATCTGATGGACTTTGGCCATGTCATGCGGGGGAATTCACTGGAGAAAGCAATTATGTTTTCAAGAGTTAGTGGTAAAAGGAAACCAGGCTGTTGCAGAACACTTTGATGGCTGGATACCATCAAAACAGATACCATCCAGAGCATAGAAAAACTAAAAGAAATAGTGTAAAGAAGTCCCCACATCAGAAGAAATGGCCCATAGAATCCTCAAAAGAGTTAGATGCGACCGAGTGGATAACTTCAACATCATCATATCATTAAAATATTAAAATAAATGTAATATATCACAAAATACAATCCAAGTCAAGAAGGAATAAGATGATGACTGGACAAAAACATAAACAGTGAAGACTTATCCATATCCTTCCACCTTGATCTTCATCTATAAGGTATTTTGAAAGAGTGGCACAGAGCTTCTCCAACAGCTTGGATGGACGAATCCAGGGGTCTCCAACCTTTGCAACTTTAAGTTTGAAGGACTTCATCTCCCAGACTTCTCCAGCCAGCTTTGCTTTGTTGGAGACCCCTGGACAAGACCTACAAGACCTGTATAGAATTTATCCATTACATTCTACAGAATGCTATCTTCCTTAACCTTGATGCCTCCCAGACATCTTGGACCATAATCACAACTCATCTGTCCAATACATCTGGAGGGCACTAGGTTGGGGATAGCTGATGTACAGAAAGGGACATGAAATAGATGTTCCTGTCAGTTTGTGTTCCATCAGCTGAGGCTAAATCAGGACAATGATGAATGTCAAATCAGTAAAAAAAAAGTTGATAAATGAAAAAGAAAACAAGCCCATAACTTAACCTCCCAGAGGTTCAGTCCAGGAAAACAGGTCAAGATATTGTTGCCTACAAAACAGTTCAGCTAAACTTTACAGAGTATCTCAAAGTTCTTGTTCAAACAGCTTTCTTTACTCTATATCAGGGATCTCCAAACTTTGCGACTTTAAGTCTGAAGGACTTCAGCTCCCAGACATCTCCAGCCAGCTTTGCTGTCGCAAAGGTTGGAGACCCCTGCTCTATATAACATGTCAAAGAGGTTTGCTGGCAGATATGTTTCACTTTCTTCAAATGTCATATGTACTTTTACACATACATATAAAAATGTATATCACAGACACACCTGCACACAAAGACACACACACACACACACACACAACTAATTCTTCATTTGTGCCAGAAGTTTATTATTCAAACATCCACCCAAGCATCCAGTGTTT
Organism: Tropidonophis doriae; assembly: GCA_026931265.2. Classification (NCBI taxonomy): domain Eukaryota; kingdom Metazoa; phylum Chordata; class Lepidosauria; order Squamata; family Natricidae; genus Tropidonophis; species Tropidonophis doriae. Next base: position 6,119 of record JAPKID020006570.1, on the reverse strand, counting down.
GTTTTTCTTTTTTGGAAAAGAAATTTAATATCATCCTCTATTATACTACTATGAGACTGTGATAGATTACTAAGAAAAACCTCAACTGTAGTCAAGATGCTCCTATATACAGAATCAACAAAATAATAAGCTTATTCCTGCACAACTGGGATTACAGCAAAGCCAGCATGAGTGTCAAGTGTAGATAGATCAGATGTTGTTGAATTTGCAAGGGTATCCTAGGATGCTTTTTGATATCCTTATATGAGAACTAGAACTAGGAACTGCTTGTCTAAAGAGATATTATTTTAACACAATTATCACTTGTCACTCATGGATGAATGCTTCTACTTGATATTTGTGGAACCTAGAAATTAAACTGAAAATTAGAAATGCCCCAAGCCTTACAAAAGGCTTACGTTTTGCATGATATTAGAATTCTTGAAAAATATTGCATGTGACCGTCAAAACTTGAGAGATTGAATTTAAAAAACAAGGGAGGAGACCCAGGACCTGAAAAGATTGCCATTTTTGTGAGGATTTGTACCTTAGTTTAAATGGTCCCATTAGTATCTCCTACAATCCCTTAAACTAGTCATTTGTCCTACTTATAGAGAATGGTCCTCTGAACATACAATCTATTAGGAGGCTTGACAGAGGACAGTCCTTTCCTTGAATGCATGTTAAAATTTGAAGGGCTTCCAGTGAAAAGGGATCAAAGAGCCTTTAGGTTTCTCATTAAGAATTAGCATCTAGAAAGTAAAATGATTAAATACAAAGGTCACAGCCTTCCTATTTAAATATATACTGCATTTCTATTTAAATAACAGCAGCTGACTCCACAGGTATGTTATTGTACACCACGGGTGTCAAACTTGCGATGTCATGTTGCCATCACGTGACTTTTCGTGACATTTTTCCCATTTGCAGAGCTGGGGTGGGTGTGGCCTGCATGTGACACTTCTGGCCCTAGGGCCGCCAGTTTAACACCCTTGTTGTAGAGCCTTTTGTTATAAGTGGTCCTTTGTCATTGTAGTGTTTTTCCTAGTTCAAGTTTTTCTTCTTCTCCATATAATGGTCGCTAACTAAATGCAATTGGTCCTTGCATTTCAATAATATTATTTGTTTATGTATTTCTGTAATGTCCAGCTCCCAAGACAGAGTTGTTCTGGTTGCTTATGCTTTTTAAACAAACTGATTTCCAAGTGCTTTTATGTGCAGTATATATTGAATATAATATATCTACACATACCAATTTTTATTTAAGCCACTTTTTGGGTGAAGAAAAATAGGAGGTACTTTTTTAAGCAAGAAAACCAACTTCGTGGAAAGACATTCTTGAGTATCTTTTCCTCGTTTGGAAATTTACTTAATTCAGAAGATTTAGGATTTAGCCCAGCTAACAGTAGCCCAAGAATTAATTCCACAGAACTATTAACATATATTTTTCATACTTAAAAAAGCTAAAGCCTATAAGCTTTATCCCACTGATGATGTTACCTAGTTTGGTAATGAAATATCTGCAAGATAACAATTAAGCTCAGAGTGCACCAAGAACCCACATTTTAAAATCTCCTGCAGTATAGGATCAGTTAGAGAAATACAACAGAATAACTTTTCATATTCATTAGAGTTTATAAACAAATTCTGCCTGCATTTGGCTCCTGCCTGGGTATATCCATGCCTATATGCCCATGATGGCGAACCTATGGCACGTTTGCCACAGGTGGCATGCAGAGCCCTCTCTGCAGGCACGTGAGCTTTCACCCCATTCAGCTTCACTGTGCATCCATGCGTACCATGTTCCGCTGGCCAGATGATTTTTGGGTCTCTGCCATATATGCACTGGGGCCGGGGTACATGCAGGAGACATGTGCACATGCGAGGGGGGCTGCTAGGCCCAAAATGGGGCACAAGAGTGTCGTGGATGTGTGCACATGCTCAGGGGGAAGTGTGTGTGGTGGTGTCGCAGGCATATTACATTATAGATGTGGCAACACACACACACGTGCTGTTGCAAGCATGTGCTTTTGGCACGCAAGAACAAAAAGGTTACCCATCACTGCTATATGCAATTCATGAGCCCTTTGAGTGTTGGTGTTGAGCTTTATTTGAGGCCTAGTTTTGGCTACCTAAATTGAAATGGAAGCTATGGCAGAAGCATTCTTCATTTTCCACTGGGTGCTATTACCCGATTTCATTCTGTCATGTGCTGATCACACATAGCATTTCGTATTGAAATTTTATATTTGCTTCACATTATATGGTATGTAGGGTGTTTCCTTGCTTGATTTCTTGTTTCTTTTATACTGTATGCTGCCCAGCATCACATTGTTCGATTTGGGAGGCCTTATAAATATTTCAAATACATAAATGTGCCATGACACACCACTTCTGAACTTTTGCCACAAAACCCCCCGAGTCCTTCACTTGATGGAGAGGAGGACTATCAGCAAATTCTACAAATGCTCAGTGTGTGAAAAATCTACATGTTGTTGCAGGCCACCAGTCTGCGTTCAATACATTGTACACAGCATATCCGCTAAAAGGGCATGGAGAATATAACACGTTTCCATTTGGGTTTTGGTGCATATTAATGAAGTTACTATGATGTGCTCTTCTTGTATTATCTATATTTTATTACTTAGCAGACAAGAGGACAGCAGAGGCATAATTCTCTCTAATCACCATCAGAGGATCTCAGCTCTGGATACTGCTAGGGATGTGCTGCATATTAAGGAAACTTGAGACCCATAGTAAGTACTGAATTTCCCTAGAGGAGTCTCAATTTTTCTACCATTGTTATCAAGGTCTAAATTTGGTATAATATAAATTACCGGTATTTGTCCCATGTTGTTTCTAAATAGATTTTAAAAGAACTGCCGCCCTTAACTGATATCTGAACTGCAAATATCAATTTTTATGTCACTTTAATCTCAGAATATTTGTAACCTTAAGCACTGTGCTGGCACTCATCTATTAAAAAGGATTGGAGGATATGGGCAAGCACAGTGCCCCCCACCCCCCACCCCATGACTGCAAAGTCTTGGAAGAAGTCACAGGTTTAGCACAGACTTCTAAAAAGAGATTACAAGCATGTTCAGATAATTGCACTTTCAGGCCTCTGTATTATGAAGAACTTTGATTTATCATGTTTACTAACCACAAGTAGTGTTTTAAGATAAATGCTCATCATGCTTATCAGCCTCTTTTAAATCTTTACATTTAAGTGCTCAGAAATATTTTCCAAAAAATTATACCTCTTGATCTCCCAATTCATTATTACAAGAAAGCAGTTTTTGGTCTTCCAGCACAGCTGGAAGGAAGACATTGAAAAGCTTCACTTCAAATTTTCCATTTTTAAGTAATGGCAGTTTATAATTTTGGCCATCTAATGTTTTTTAATCTGTAATTGAATTAAAACTAAAAAATAGTGCATAATTGAAGAGTTAATGTCATGTCTCAATACTAATCTTTTCTGTATGTATTTATCTCTCTATCTCTATAATTTCTATTACAATCTCTATCTATCTCTATCTAGATCTATCATCTGTAGCTTAATCAGCTGGAATACACAAGCACAAACATGCCCCAAAGGTGGTTTTTTCAAGAGGTAACTGGACTTTCTTGTTTTTCTTTGAAAATGTTTTGCTTCTCATCCAAGAAGCTTCTTCAGCTCATACAAGCACAAACATGTATGCAAAGAGAGATAACAGAGATGAGGAGAAAATCAAGATGGATCTCCAGCACTATCTTTTTAACATAGTCATCATGCTGATCAGTAGTGTCTACAAATCAGTGAGTTAGCAAGCAAAGCATTACAATCCAAACCATGCATCCATCTATCCATCCATATATATATGATGGCTAAGATGCTGAGTTTGTCGATCAGAAAGCTCTGCAGTTCGGTGGTTCAAATCCCTAGCTCTGCGTAAAGAGTGAGCTCCCATTACTTGTCCTAGCTTCTGCCAACCTAGCAGTTCAAAGGCACATTAAAAATGCAAATAGAAAAATAGGAACCACCTTTGATGGGAAAGTAACAGTGTTCTGTGTGCCTTTGGTATTTAGTCATGCCAGCTACATGACTAGTCTTTGGACAGTGTTGGTTCTTCGGCTTTGAAACAGAGATGAGCATTGCCCCCTAGAGTTGTGAATGACTAGCACATATGTGCTAGGAGAACCTTTACCTTTTACCTTTTTACACACACACACACACACACACACACACACACACACACACACACACACACCAAATGGTGGAGCATGCAACATGACCCTCTTGTAGATGTTACAAATTCTAACCATACAAATAAGCCTAAAATGGTTATTATTTAGGTCTGATTTTTCCAGATTCTCTTCTTGATTTCTTCAAATGACACAAGTAGGATTTTATTTGATTTATATAATTTATATTTTGATTTAATTCTCAGTTGCTATCACACTTGTAGTATGTAAGCATGATTCAGTATCCAAATATTAAAATTATTTTAAAAAGTTAATATCCATATTTACTGATAATTCTAAGCTGAAAGTTGGCCTTGGTTTTGCTTTCACTTCTCTCCCTCTCTTCCCCATTTTCCATTCAGTCTAGGAAACAATTTTAAGGAAGGTTGTAGCTCTTCATCAAATATAAAAATCTTCAGTGCCTCTCGTGAAACAGGCATTGGAGATGTTTATATTTTCTCTTCTCTTTTTAGATAGTGCTGATACTAAGATTTTTTTTTTCTAAATTCAGATCCAATTATTTTGCTTACTTATAGTTTTATTTGTCTTCCCGGGGGGTGGGAATAAGGATCAGATGGTAAGGTTTAATATGACTTACTAACTCTATTTGTAGAAAAGTGCATTTGGTCCCAAGTCCAGATAAAAGAGGGTAGCTGATCCCCTGCCAAGGGGGATACATTTAATATGGACAGGCTACTGCATAAGGGGTAACCAACATACCAGCCTTGGCAAATAATCTTGGTGCACAAGATGCTGGGGAACGGTTTACTAATGCTAATCAAAGAATTTACTAAATTTACTAATTAAACAATCGATCACATAAATAAGAATAGACCACACCAAACATGGATAGCAAAATAGTCCCTTGGTGTGTATTTACCAGGTAACATGCCAATCAAAAGAAAATCATTGTTCCAAAATGACATCATGACATTTTAATAGTGGTGATGTCAAGGATGGGATCTTACCGGTTTAACAACCAGTTTTCTGAGCGCCCGCTTTGTGCGCACTTTACAGAGAAATCACCTTCTGCCTTACTGCTGGCGAGAAAAACAGCTGAGGCATGGCAATCCACTCTGCTGTGCCTATCAGCTGGGCTTCAAAAAGGGGAATATAGCTCAGGGACAGGAAGGTGAGTCCACCTGAAAGTTGGAGCGAACTGGTTTGCTCTCAGGTGATAGTTGGAGCTACCTGTTCACCTGAACCAGTCAGAACCAGTAGAATCCCACCCCTGGGTGATATATGGATTGAGATTACATGAATTAGGGAGAAAAACACATTCCAGTGATTTAAAAAAAAATCTACAGCGAGCAAATCAGTTTCACCCTAGAAAACACAGAAACCATATCAAATTGTACATTATATCAATCATATTTCATTTAGTGTTGTAAGCCGCCAAGGGTCACCTTGTGGCAAGACAGGTGGCAAGCAGATTTAATAAACAAATCTAACAAACATTGTCGTAGTGGGATCTTTATCTCCCTAGCTATCCTATCATATATATTTTCCATTTATGCATACAGTTAACACATTTTCTCATGGCGGGGGAAAGGGCAATTCTGAAAAAGGGATAAACCTGAAAGAGGTTGATAAGGATAAAAACACGTTTTACGTTTTTATTACTCTGCTTTATGATGAAAAATTCAAGAGCCAACCCCAGAAAATAAATAATTAAATAAATCTAAAGGACAGCTAAATGTAAAGGTCACTGTATTTATGAACTAACCAAAATTAGCCCAGATGATATCAACAGTGATTTTTATGCCCATCTTCAAAATGCTTTTAACTGCATTTAACTGCCCAGGAGAATTTAGTCATAATAACTGGTGACTTAATGCTTATGTGGGTGCAGATAAAACAGGCTCGGGGAAAACGCTTGGGAAATAGATGAAGTAAAGGAAAATGGTGTTAGACCG
>JAPKID020006569.1:0-10602 GCA_026931265.2 Tropidonophis doriae | reverse complement strand
GCATGCGCATGCGCCGCATGTCCCCCCCCTTCCTCTAGGCCAGCCGGTCCGCAGATTTTTTTTTTAAATGAAACCGGTCCCTGGTGCAAAAAAGGTTGGGGACCCCTGCTTTATAGGATAACTTTGTTGTGATTTTTATTGTTTTTAAACAATGATTACTTACGTGCATTTGTGTGTTTTCTTACAAGGCTAATACTAGATTAATAGATAGATCATAAATTATTCTTTAGGAATCGTAGGTATAATAGCATGCCAAAAAAAGTGCAACAAAAATAAAACCCTATATCCTTTAATTCTTGGGAGAAATTGCCATTGTTATTCAGACATTTCTGCTTGTCTGCTATGGGCAATAGAAAATAATTTCTGATCAATGGAAAGATCTATTATGAACAAGTGAGTTCACTGTAAGAATTTAACACCAGAAATCAGAATGTTGTAACATCCTATCTGTAGTTGCTACAAAAATTTGTGCAAAAATGAATTCTTTTTGTTTAGGACTTGTTACCAAGTATGTGAAATTTTCTGTTATGTTTTTCATTATGTTTTCCTACTTTCACTTTATTACCCAGTTGAGTGCATATGAGTCCGGCGTCATCTTTTTTGTATCCAAAAATGAGCATAGTTCTGGTTCATGATACTGGAGGAGCAGTCTAAAGAGATGAAATGGTCTCCCCTTCAGAAAACAGTCCCTAAAAGAAAGCAATGACAGAAGCAGATACAATAAAATGATTGTACATTTTTTTTAAAAAACAACCTATATGAATGACTTTCATAAAGATTTGACAAACAAAAGATCAGAAGAATTCTATCTTCATAGCCTCATGATTAAAAAAAAATCCAAATAGGAAATGTCACCTTGAGAAAAAAGGAAGGACAATAAAGGGGTAAGCTAATATCCATGAAATAAAAATTAAGATTAAATGTAATGCTCATAAATGATTTATTTACCTTGGAATGTATTTATTCATGATAGCATAGAAACAGTTGTACAAGTCGCTTCGTGAAAGTCGAAGATGAACCAAAGGTTTAAGGAGATAGGACCAGCTAAGGCTAGAACTGTATTTAACATTACGAGATTTACAATAAAATGTAATCACAGATTCAATATCCAAACGTAATACTGACTTCTCCTCTTCTGGTATTGACAGCTGATCTAAAAAGAAATGGTGCATAAGTTATGCATTATATACCACATGCGTTCCTTGATTATATTAGCCTGAAACCTTAGTCATTCTCCAAAATGGCAAATGATAAAGAGATATGGTAATAAAACAACAAAAACAAGTTAAGAACAGTTCAGCTGATTTTTTTTAAAGAAAGAAAAATACCTAGTAGCAAAGGCTATCAAAAAACTTTCCATGGATGGGGTCCCAAGAGCAAAGTAAGCTCTCTCAGCAACTGTTGTTTACTGAATATCAACAGTAGTGAAAACTGTTTCGTGAATATGTAACATTAAATAAATATAATAGCTCTGTATCACATTTCAAATAGACCTAACAAATGTATTTGAATTTTAGACATCTTAGGGATTGGATAAAAACATAATTGTTATGAAAAGAATAAATACCCTGTTTTCTCAAAATTAAGACCTCTCTGGATAATAAGCCCAATCGGCTTTTGAGCACAAGCGCTAAAATAACTCCTTCCCCAAAAATAAGTCCTCCCCGAAAACATTGCAACACAGCAGCAGCATGAGGTGACCACGCTTGCCTCCTCCTGCACCTCAAAAATAATAAGACCTCCCTAGGCCAAGCATTTATTTCAAGGGGGGGTGTCAAAAGAAAATAAGACCCTGTCTTATTTTTGGTATTATAGGTGGTTTTCAGCTTAACAATCAAAACATTATTTCAGACTCACCAACTAGTTCTTGACAATCTTTGTGAATCAGTGATTGTTCTGGCAGATCTAAACAACCGTCCCAAGATGCTAAACTGTCTCCTTTCCCTACAACGTTTAATGCAATCTAAAATAAATATTTAAAAAAACAAGGAAGAAATATTACATATGCAATGAAGACATGATTCTTAAACCAACTTTTAAAAGAACTATTCAAAGAGACATTGTTTCAAGTATAATGAAATAATTGACTACTAGCTTTTTATAATGAATGATGCAGGCATCATCATTCTTGAACAATCTACATTTAATGATATGTAAGAATTGTTGATCAAACTGAATGTATGCATTCAAGTAATGTGTGACAAAGAACTATGAATGCTCTTTAATACACTCATTTCAAGTGTATTATATTTCCTATAGTGTTCTTTATTTATTATTGAAGTAAACTATTACATGTTGAGTTTAAGAGAAACTGCAGGTATAACAGAATAAATGTAACAGTATTTCAGCACTCATTTAAAAGAAAAGCCATTTCAGAAAGCATGTGTTGGGCCTGGAAATATACTATAATGGAAAAGACTGTCATTAAACCATTTCCCCAAAATTATTTTTATATTTGAAATTAAACCCTTCCAACAATATTTTTCCCTGTGGATCAAGATCTTTTTACTGATGAGTCCTACCCGGAGAGGGGGTGGTATAAAAGTCTAAATAAATAAATAAATTTATTTATTTATTTTATTTTATTTTACTGGATTTATAGACCACTAAACAAACAAACAAACAAACAAACAAACAGTTCGCTATATGGATCAATAAACATTCAATAAAGAAAGATCAAAGAAACAAAGACTTTTTCCACACCTCTTCTCTAAAGCCAGTTACATTCTCAGAAATGGATTTCCCTTTTTAAAATGACAGTTTAATTAACACATGTATGTTTTATTTATGCAACACATAATTTGACTCTAAAAAAGGAAGCATTCTTGATAAATTTGCATTTGGAATTATTTCCTTGAAACATAAGATGGCAATTGCAAAATTAATTGAGAAGATATTTTTGATGCAATAGGTATAGACAGTTTATAGGTAATTGAAGTATAGTCATTACAATTATTGTTAGATTTATATGTCCTATCCTTCCACAGCCTACATAGCTTTCTCTCATCCAATGTTTTTCCATTACAACAATCTTGTGAGGTACTTCAGCTGACAGCTGAGACTAGTTTCAGATTCCATGACTATGGGTAGGTTTCAATCTTCAGATTCCATGACTATGGGTAGGTTTCAATCTTCATTTTTCTGCTCAAATATATTAATTGCTATATCGCTTTTCACTGATATGCTAATATTCGTCATTTTAAAAAGAAATAAAATGATCCAGCAGGTAGTTCCTATCTTTTCTGAACTACATAACTCAGGAAAAATAAGTATAATTTTCCAAATATGCAAGAAAGGTTTACCTTCCAAACTTTGGCTCTTAGGTGTTCAGGCAGAGGTCTTCCTTGGACTATGTTCCTAACTGTTTCAAGATCACAGCCTCCTTCTTCCAGAGCTTCTGCAAGGTCATTTTCCCTACAAAAGTTGAGTAAGATTATATGAAGTTTTAAGGTAATCGTGGTTTTAACTTTTGAAATATGTCATCTCATAGTACCAACCCTAATGCACATAATTTGAAGCATAAATGATCATTTGACACAAAAATATTTTTATGGTTTAAACTTATATCAATAAGTGATTTAACTTCAGTGGATATCATTTTACATCTAAAAGTAATTCCATAGAGCTATTAACTTAGTTTTTTTTAAAAAGGAAACAAAGTTCTTAATAAAAGTTAAAAATATGCACTGCTAGACAGAAGTTCTCTAAGGGTGTGCTCCAGCACAAGTCCCAAAGCTCGAAAGACTAAACTTTTGGTCCTGGTAACTGACCCAGATTGGATCCTGCAACATTATATATTCTGGGACATTACATTTGCCTTCGTTTGTAAAAGTTAAAAAGGTGTGCCTTGAAAATGGTATCACAAGACTGCTGGGTGCAATTCGAGGTTCCGGTAGTATTCTAATAAGTCCTTCATGACCTGGATGTTTGTGGAACAAGCTCCCCACAACTTTTTCTTCCTATTCAATAAGATCTGACAAGGTTGGCATTCTGAATCCCATCTCTTAGATTATTGTCTCCAATGGGAGCTTGAACTTGTGCCATTTCTCTTCATACTATCAGTGTCGTTTCTTGTGCCATTTCTCCTCCATACTATCAGACCAGATCAGGAAGCAGCATAAGGATTAAAGGATTAAAGGAATACAATTTGTTTTAGGTACAATAACATAATTTAAAAAGTCTACTCCTTTTACCCCATTTTAAATAAATGAAAATAAAAGTCGGGCTATTTCAAGTTTCTTTTTGTCATCCTTCCCAGGATGGATGCAATATTTTGTTTCCCTTTATAGTATTTTCCTTTACTTGTTTCTGCATACTTTCTTCAAGGTTCTCTCTGCATTCCTTTATAGCCCCATGGAGGCAAATTTCCCCTACCTCTTGGCTTGTGTGGCCCTCAACCTGCTAGCCTTCATGAAGGAACTTAAGACCTGTCTCTTCCAGTAAACTCCAAGCTACTGTTACGTGTGGTCTCACTAAGTACCAGCAATGGTGTAATAAATCTGATTAGTTTATTCTCCCAGCTTCTTTGGTTTTTAAAGTTTGTTTTCTTTTTTTAAAAAAACCTTATTAGATTAGAGAACAAAATACAAAAATATGAAAGCAAATAATAGGACACAATAGGGAGGAAAAGAGTAAAGAAAAATGGGGAGGGGGGGAAGAAATGTGTTGTTTTCCACACATCTACTACATCCAGAAGACCGCATGCTATAATACCTGTATTGTAACGGTAATACTTCTATTTGCAACTTTGCATTTTTATAATGCCCCAAGCGGTTTTAACTATGTGCTGTGTGTTAAATGTAATTAAAATGACTACTTTGTTTAGGACAATTCACTATCAAACCTCAGCAGCATTAGAAATTAAACTAAAATCAACAGATTATACAGTCAATAGTTGTGCCCTGCTTCTGGAATATACTCTTCTTCTATGTTACTCTGCTCCAACAAACAGCCACCTGTGACTCAAATCTGTTCAAAATTGCTGATGGACATTCTTGGATAGGGGACAAAGTAGGGAACAGCAAGGCATTCAATGGCATAGTTGGAAACAAAATCTCAGAATTAAAATTATTGTAATGAAATTGACATGTACAGTTCTCTAATGCATATCTAAGAGAATGTAGTCCAGAGTTATAAAGTGATTCATATTTAAAGGGGAAAAGGTGATTCAAAGCACAAATCTATCAAGGTACACATTGAACATGTTGATAACACCTTAAATCATATATATTATTTTCTAACTTTGTACAGCTGAGTTATGTAAGGCTGAATAGAGAAGCAGCTTCTTTATTTGAAGGAAAGTATCATACAGGTAGTTCTTAACTTATGGCCATGCATTTAATGAACTTCAAAGTTATGATAATTCTAATAAAAGTGACTCTACTGGTCATTGCACTTACAACCACTGCAACAATCCTGCACTCATATTATCAAAAACCGATACTTGGCAACTGGCATGTATTTTTGACAGTTGCAGCATCCTCATCTGGCTCCAGTCTAGGGTCACATTTGTGACTCTCCCAAGGGGCTTCTGAGAAACAGTCAATGGGAGAAGTTGAATTTGATTAATGAGCATGAGTTGTTTAAAGAGCATTATAAATAAGGTTGTAAATCTGGTGCAACTCATTCAATCACATCATTAGCAATCCAAGTTCTGGTCATAAACTGAGGACTACCTATATAGCCTTTCAATCATCTTTTCTCAAGGTTTAAAAGAACCAAGTTCTTTTATGCTTTCTTTACTGGCATTACATTCAGGGAAAATAAATATGTATGTATGTATTTATTGCTGGAATATTACTCTAATTATTGATTGCAAAACAGATAATTCATGTTCAAAAAATTGCAGGAAATGTAATAAGGTTTAGTTGAAAGCAATGTCCTAAAGTTCATTCAGTAAAATTATTCCCTGTACAATGAATCAAATCTTAAATATTTAGCTAGCTGTTTTATCTTACATTTCTACAATGTTTACGGTATTGGCTCTGTAACAGATAACAGGTAACAGTATATTTATGTTTTTTATTGGAAATTTCAAATAATTCCTTCTTTAGAAAAATGATAAATTAAGTTATGGAAACCCTCATCAATATCAAAAATATCTTTGTATTTCAAAAAAAGTTTGATAAAAGAATAATTTAATCTAGAAACCAGTTTTGGATGAAAATGCAACATGTGGACTTAATGTACTTATGGATTATGGGTTTCTCATAACATAATAATTCTAGGTTATTAAAATGAATCACAAAAAAGTCTAATAAGGAGAGATTTTCATAAAGTAGAAACTCATAATAATTGTTCATTATGATGAATGATCCTTATATTTGATGCAATGCAAAGTATTGATTTGCTTTTAATAATAGTTAAAATTAATATATTATATTTATACATGGTAATAATCTAATGTTATTTTTAAAAAGCTTATGTCTCTTTTTATTTCTTTTTAACTCTTTGTCTCCTTAATTGTGCTTTAAATATTTATTAAAATAAAAGAGTAAAAAATTATTTCTTGTCACTGGGCTTAATTTCTAATCAAATGATTATCTTTCTTGTCTTTATGTCAACCTTATTTCTCTAAATCCTAGTATAATGTGTGAACCTTGACATATATTGATATGAAAGTTTTAACCAACAATATCTAAATATTTGAGTCATATGAAATGTGATTTAGTTATAATTATTATTGTAAAATATTTATTTGGTTTTACCCCCCTGAAACAAATTAGATTTTATTCACAAATTGATAAAAAAGCACTATGTAGAATTAAAATATGAACTTATGTAACTTACTTATGTATGAGTAATCAAAGAAAAATAATTCTAGAAAGACTATTAAGACTGGAGTTTGATCTCCCCTGACTTTCCATTTAGTACTTCCAACATCACAGTGCCCTTTGATACTGAGTAGCACCCTTTACTTATGTTCTAATAATTTCAAAAATGTCTACTCAGCATATTATACAGTACTTAAAGTTTCTTTGAGTTTTCACTCAATTACCTGATAAAAGTGTGTTGACATGATCTAACCAATTCTGATTGTACTTAGCTTACTTTATTTTTTTACTTTTCTAATTTAGATACCGCCCATCTTACTCACACTCGTACTTAGGATTGTTAAGGTAGACCAGCAAATGAATTTACTATCAATTACTTCTCAGGCCACAAGATATACAGGAAATTCTGGCTAAAAGGCAGGGTTTAAAACTTCCTCCTTCCCTTTGGAGATTACTCCACCCTTTCAGTCACATGTACTGACTTCAGATGGGTGTGGTACAACACTTATTTTATTGAATATTCTACTGAACAAAAAGGTTGTAAACTGTTATTAGCATACAGGAACAGAAGAACACTGTATAACAGCATAACACAAAAATTGCTTAAATTATACATTGTATGTGTACAAGATACATACAATAACATAGAACAATGAGTGAACATATAAGAGTGAAAGAGTGGGACATTTCATTCAACGTATGGGGACATAAAATCCATGGAAAACCAGAAAGGGCAGTGAACCAGCAAGAGAAACTCAAACAATACTGAATGAATAAAAATAAAATTCAGATTGCTCATAAAAATTGCTCATGTTCACCTCAAGACTGGGGGATCGGGCTTCCCTCTTTTCATACCATGTACTTCAAATTGTTATTCTCTACTTGCTTAGATTGCTAGTAGATATTTTTAGGGAAATGCTTACAAACTTAAATATGAGGTTTGATATATCAAAGACATCAACAATCAATGGAAGCTAAAACTAAGAATCACTGTTATCTTCACTATCCAGCTTTCTGAGAATCAAAATAAAACTCATTTAAGGATCCGATTATATATAGAAAATTTATGTAAAAGTAGTAATAAAATTTACTTCAAGAAAATTCATTTTATCAAATAGAGAGAGGGCACTGGATAACCACAAATGAAAATAACTGCTTTGCTGAGTAAGATCTAAATTCAGAAAATCCAGCATGCTATTTGCTAGCCAAAAGTATTTGAATTCACAAGCAAATTCTGGGAATGATGGCACTTTGAAGGATACCTACCCCTTCGTAATGAAGAGATCTAGCATGTCTTCTGGACACTGCAACTCATTCAACAATCACTGACAGCTGAGTGGTTAAATACTGAAAAATACAGGTAGCCCTCGACTTGCAACAGTTCATTTAGTGACAGTTCAAAGCAACAAAGCCGCTTTAAAAAGTGACTTATGTCTGGTTTTCATAGTTACAACCGATGCAGCATCCCAGCAGCCACATGATCAAAATTCAGACACTTGGCAACTGACTCATAGTTATGACAGTTACAGTATCACAGAGTCATGTGATTACCACTTGTAACTTTTCTGACAAGCAAAGTCAATGGGGAAGCCAGATTCACTTAATATCCATGTCATTAACTTAACAACTGTAGTGGTTCACTTAACAACTGCAGCAAGAAAGGTCATAAAATGGGAGGAAATTCACTTTAAAAATTTCTCAGTAACAGAAGTTTTAGGTTCAATTGTAGTTGTAGGACGAGAACTATCGGTTCAGATTCAACCATGAAGCTCAATGGGTGGAATAAGCCCAATATATGTATATATGCTGATCTAAGCAAAACATGATTTTAAGAAGTTTTATTGCTCCTGTTTGTTAGAAGTCAGACATGTTGCTGCTCTACTCCAAATCATTAAACCATGCTACCTTTCAAGCATATTGAAATGATCAATAAAGTTAGAAGATTCTCTCTCTCAATCATCTTTTTACTTGGAAAAAGTGTACATTTTATAAACACAGTAAATACTGCGATTCACTCGTTTTATGGCAGTTTTCACCTGCCATATTCATCCATTAATTCTTGGTCCAGTTTTGGTGAGAAAGACAATTAGTTTGAAATATTTTGCAGTTCATCAAAAAAGACCTCAGCCTTAAGGAGTAAACTTTAAGCTATTTCCCTTGCCTTATCTTCGTTTAAAGACAAGAACAAATGACTACATCAAATGAATCGGTCGTTCTGAACAGTCATAAGGATTTGCCCAGGAATCTTTGCAGAGATCCAGACACAGTAGAACCCGTCAATACTACGTTTCCTAAGAGTAAGTTCAAGTGGCATCAATCCCAGCCACTTGGTGCAGGGTTGTCTTCAAACAGGCTAACGAAGAGCCCGTTTTTTGTGAGGAGCTTTGGCAGCGGAGAAGCCGCAGGTTCTCTGCCCCTCTCAAGCAGCCTATTACCTGGCGCCAGTTCAACTCACCAGCTACTCGGCGAAGACGCTGCCTCCCCTTCCGCCATAGCTGTTGACGTGCCCCTAGCCGTGCCGTAAAGCGCGCTCTAAATTTCCAAGGTTCTGCGCCGTTCACACCCCAAACTCATGCATGGCCGTCGTAAAAGCGCAACAGCTGCGATGACGCCAAACATATTATAGAACTATAACATAAGATCCGCCCGCCTCGTTTTGCTCCCTCGAAGCGGGTTCCTGAGGACGAAAGAGCTCTCCGTAACTTCAGCTTCGCTTCAGGGGTCAGAAAACGAAGTTTTAAGAATACAAATTATGCCCTGAAGCTTCTGGAGCTTATTTCTGAGTCCCTAGGCATACGGTTTCAACCTGACAGTCTAACTCAGAGGTCTTCAAACTTGGCAACGTTAAGACTTGTGGAAGTCCACAAGTCTTAAAGTTGTCGGGTTTGGAGACCCCCTGAGCGTCTAACCGATTATATTGGGATCGTTGTTTTCTTTTTTTAATGGAAACTGCATAATATTTTGTTATACACACATCTCAGAAAAAAACATGTTTGGGAGCAAGAAACTTTTTGAGGGCTTTTACGGTTAGAAGTCAAAAATCTTTGCTGATCTTCACATCACGCAGAGAAGGTTGTGAGTTCAATCTTAGGTAGTGGCAGATGTCTCCTGCTTGGGCAGGGGGTTGGACTAGATGACCTGTAAAGGTCCCTTCCAACTCCGTTCATCTGTTAGATAAACCAACAGACCCTCATCTGCTTCTGATAGATTAACAGATGAACAGAGTGGCAAGGGGGTTCTACAGGTCATCTAGTCCAACCCCCACCCCCAAGATGGCAGAGGTGCTTGCTTGAGGAAGTGCTTGCCGCCCTTAATGAGGGTGCATTTACAGGCGTAATACCCGATCGTCTGAAAGACTACACTGATATAGATCTCTCCGAAACTTACCACGCCTTTACGCGAACCAATCGCACCACGCTCGAGCGGCATTGGTTCAAAGTGTCATCGGATTCGCGTCATCTATTCCAGCACGCAGCACAACCTAACTCGAAATGTAAACACCAAGCGATCTTGACGTTTCGCTGCCGGCAGTATGCTTCAATCACGAACCCGGCGGCTAACTCTGAGCAAAATAATATAGCTCAGGTTCAGAACGGTAAATAAAATCACGACGTTTAAGTAAGCAATCTACTTTGCTTGAAATCCCTGAATCCCAAACTAGACGGATGAGCCCTCCCGCCAGCTGCTAAGGGGTAGTTTAGTTGCGGAGAGCTTACACTGCAACCCTGGTTAAAATATAGTTTGGTTTACCGTTGAGCCAGGCCATTCTATAACGGTTTATTTTTTTTGATGGCTTAGGACAGGGGTCCCCAAACTTGGCAATTTTAAG
>JAPKID020006568.1:0-10603 GCA_026931265.2 Tropidonophis doriae | reverse complement strand
TCCCTCCTCCTATCCGGCCCTGCGGCCCGGTTCCTATCAAGCCACGGACCGGCACCGGTCTGTGGCCCAGGGGTTGGGGACCCCTGATATATATATGATTATTATTATGAAATTATTTCAATTTTACCAAGAGACAAAATAATGTTGTAGTGTATTCCCTTAGCTTTTAAAACTCTTAATCTAACCACTAGGAAAGGAACATACTTCTAGAAAATACTTGTTCCTCTGTAGATATTATCTTGGTTTTGGCTTAAAACCTCTAACATTGTTTTTTTGTTTGTTTATTACAGGTGGAAGCAAAACTGATTGACAAATTGGATAGCTTGATGTCAGAAGGAAAAGGTGATGAAACTTACAGAGAGCTCTTCAACAGTATGTGAGTAATAAATGTATTTTAAAAATTCTTTGACTTAGTTTCTTTTATCAAAGAATATTTGTCTAAATAAGTAAAGAAATATACTTCCTCTGTATATGTTTACATTGTGGGAGAAAAAGGCATTTCTTTCCATTTAAAGCAGTAATTCTGGTATTTCTTTAATTGTTAGAATATGCATACTTATTAAGATCCTAAATAATTATTAATATTTTAAAGTGAAGTGCCTATTTTCAAGACAGCATTTTTCAGAACATTTCTCAGAGAAATAAAGTTACAAACACTATCAGCTTTTATGGATTTTTTTGTTACTTACATTTAAAAAGTATTAGCATGCCAACGCAAAACAATTGCTATATATAATTAAATTTGCCAATGAGATCAAATTAAATTCATTTATTCTTGTTGGACACTTCTAGGGCATATTGCATGTATTCAATCTGTCTTAAAACTAAAACAGGTAAAAATTCAATTCAACATTTATTTCACTGGAGTTAAGCATGTACATTTATCTGCTCATTTGCAATGGTATAGATTAACAGAACTCATCTTTAATAGTAAAATATTAGGAGTAGAATTTGCGGAAATATTAATAAATAGATAAATGATATATCATTTTAATTTTTGGTTGAAAGGGTGTCATATTTGTAGGTTTGCTATTTCTGCATTGTAGTACTTCCCGCAATGATTGTCATGCAGCAAACGTCTGGATTTTAAAACTCTTAATATTTGGAACAAAAAGCAAACTTGTAATAATGTGTTTTCAAAATTTATAATGGATGGAATTAAGGAACACTTTAATAGCCTCAGCAATCAAAACTGTTTATCAGAATGTATATAATATACAGATTAATCAAACATAAACAAGAAGCACATATAATAGTGTGCAGCTCTTGGTTGTTTGCCATCAAGCATTTCATTACCTAACTAGATAACATCCTCAGTGCAAGTTGGGTAATGATGATATTACCTACGGTAGTTAGATAATGAAACACCTGTAAATTAACAACCAAGAGCACCAAGAACTCCACAGTTTGTCCCTGAATCCACTGATGCGTTCGTCTGATGGCACATACCCCATAATACCTGCTATCCCACTATCTTTGTGAATGACCAATTTGGAATTTATTTATCTAAACATCTATAATAGTGCGTTGTAAATTAAGGTAAAGCTCAAATTATGTGCTTTAAAGATGATAGTTTCATAAAATGCTGGATAATTGTCAACATTTTTTTTATATTTATCTGGCTGTCCAGATTTTATAATCATGCAGTTCAAAATAATTCCATTTAAGGCCAGTGCACATTAAAATGTGCATTTCGGTTGATTTCAGAAACATGTTATACATGGTCTTAAAAAATAAAGAATTGGATATTAATGGTACTTAATTTGCATCACAATCTTATAAAATTGTAGTTATCAGTTATTTGGCAGGTTTTATTTAAGGAGCCTGGATATATCCGATGAAATACCAAGCAATGTGTTCTTCAATTGGTACTAAATACAGACTTTGATAGGTAATCTTTTCTGAATAAAAATGTTAAATATATATTGGTGCTGAATTGTTGACTTCTGGTAAGTTGTTCAGATGAAGCCCTTTTTTGTTTGAAAGCAGCATGAAAAGAAAGCCTCAAAATTATATGCTAACATAAAGGCCTTAGCAAGTACAGAACCCCATAGGTGAGCCCCAAAGGACATTAGAGCTGCCACTATCAAGAAGACAGAGTTTAAGGGGGGGAAAGACAAAAACCAGCATCAGAAACTTACATCCAAGCAAATAGGGGTACAATTAGATATCAATCAAGGGGCTTAAATATTCACTCTTTTTTACTATTTGTATGTATTTAAAAGCAGGGAAATAAAAAGTCATGCACTCAACCGTCCCTTGGTTTCGGTAACCAACATGAGAATAAACATCTCCTTATTCAAGCTAGGTTTTTTATACAATATGCTCAGTGCATTGTAAGAGGATTAGTGCTAAAGACAAGGAATGATATGCTCATGATATGCATGGCATAATGCTAAAAAAGCTGGAATGTGTCATTCTCTGACTTCTGTCTAGATATTGCTTAAGGTAACTAAGTATTGTGTTTAAGAAGATCTTTTGTTATGGATATTTACTTTAAGTATTATCCTTTAAAGGTTGCTGTATGAATGTAAATGCCTTGAATGAATTCTTGAAAATGTACTCAACACATCCACCAAATCTCTCTCCCTCTCCCCCCCTCTCCCTCCCTCCCTCCCGAGGCAAGGCTATAATTAATATGATTATAACCTCGTCTTTCAAGATGCTCTCTCACTTTGAACAATTTTGAATGTTTGCTCATAGAGAGATTTTCAGATCTGAAAATCTTTTTATGGTAGTTTCCTAATTCCACAAAAAGTGCAGTACCTTATATCCACTTTTCATGGCCCATATGTATTTTCTGAAGTTCCCCAGGCAGATTTATAAATACCAGACATTAAATTTCCTGGGGTTTATTCCATGATTTTTCCTACTCTATAGGCCTTCAAATATTTTAGACTGAACCAGATGCAAACAAACAATACCCAAGAGCAATAGTGTTCACACAGATATTTCTTAGCTTTCCTTTCCCCATTTTTTAAAAAAAATAATCTTTAAAGGAAAAAGAGACATACTACAAAACAAGGCATAAGATCTAGAGCTGTAGTGGAATAATGGTTAGAATGCAGTATTGCAGTCTCCTACCTGCTGCCAGGAGTTCGAACTCAAGGTTGATTCAGCCTTCCATCCTTCTCTCTGGGGTTCAGGTCAGGTGAGCTTGCTGGCCAATCAAACACAGTAATCCCACGGTCATTGAACCAGGTTTTGGTGCTTTTGGGAGTGTGGGCAGGTGCCATGTCCTACTGGAAAATGAAGTCAGCATCCCCATAAAGCTCGTCTGCGGAAGGAAGCATGAAGTGCTCCAAAATCTCCTGGTAGATGGCTACGTTGACCCTGGACTTAATGAAGCACAGTGGACCAACACCAGCAGATGACATGGCTCACCAAACCAACACAGACTGTGGAAACTTCACACTGGACTTCAAGCATCTTATAGTGTGTGCCTCTCCATTCTTCCTCCATACACTGGGTCCTTGGTTTCCAAATGCAATGCAAAAGTTGCTCTCATCAGAAAAGAGGACTTTGGATCACTGAGCAACAGGACTTTGGACCACTGTGCTTCATTAAATCCAAGTTCAATGCAGCCGTCTACCAGGATTTTTTTCCCCAGTGCCTTTGTAACTTTGAATGGTCACTGAATGAATCGTTGTAAGTCGAGGGCTACTTTTTCAAAACAGAGAAATTCCCTGGGGTCTGCATCTTGAGAATACATTGGCAGATCTGGCTGCAGGCAGAATCCCATTTCCCAGCATGATTTGCTGAGACCTTACATTTAGGCAGGGAAGGGAAGGGAAGGGAAGGGAAGGGAAAGGAAGGGAAGGGAAGGGAAGGGAAGGGAAGGGAAGGGAAAGGAAGGGAAGGGAAAGGAAGGGAAGGGAAAGGAAGGGAAGGGAAGGGAAGAGAAATGTAGGACTGCTGAAAGTCTATCAGGCCATAGTATTATGTCTGGTCTAGATCCAGATCACAAATTTTGATAGGGTAGTAAGGGGGAAATTGCACAGATTGGGCTTAAAAATAAAGAAACGAAGAAAAGAAATCAACTGTGCTTAATTATTCTTTTTTTTAAATTCACTATTCAGCTTACATCAGTGTTAACATCTACTGAGAAATGCAGCCATCAACAATTTGCAACTCAATGTGTGTTACTTTAATTAGTATGAAAATTAAAGGGCAACTATAGGCCAATGTGAATGATTATGGAAATACATGTGCATCCCATGCAGGGCTCTCATTTAATTAATCGTCTTGTAAACCATATCAAGCACTTTAAGGCTCTGAGTGTAGCAGCTCCATTTTAAATAACTACTTAGCACTCAACAGGATGTGGGGGGAAAACCCCCCTGCAACAGAGGCAGCCATGTCTCAAATTTCCAAGTTTAAGGGTTGTTGTTTTCTCTCTCCTTCAAAGCAGAACTACGTCAAAAAGGACAGAAGAAAATGTCTAATAACTGTGTCTAAATGCCAATTCTGGGATGTTCAGACATCCATTTAAATTGTTTCTTGGATGTATGTTTGGTTGCTCAGGTAAAAAGCAAGTTTTTACACCTAGGCAGGAAAAAACAAAGGCACAAGTAGGCAAAACCAGGCTCAAAAACAGAAACTATAGGAGAGGAACCCTGGAGTCCTAGTGGACAAGCACTTAAACATGAGGCAGCAGTGTGAGGCATCAACAGTGGTAGGATTCACATTTTTTTTAACTACCGGTTCTGTGGGTGTGGTTTGGTGAGCATGGTGTGGTTTTGTGGGCATGGCTTGGTGGGTGTGGCAGGGGAAGGATACTGTAAAATCTCCATTCCTTTCCACTTCTGGGGAAGAATACTGCAAAATCTCAATTCCCTCCTGGTTAGCTGGGACTCAGGAGGCAGAGACTAAATGGGGGCAGGGCCAGCCACAGGTGGTATTTTCCAATTCTCTGAATTATTCAATAACACTTCTGGCGCATGCAAATGTGTGGTGGAGCTGAGCAGGGGCGACGACTCATGTGCTCGCAGAGAGATATCTGTGTGCCACTTGTAGCATGTGCCATAGTTCGCCATCATGGAATAGATGGGGGTGGGGGCCAGTCAGAGGTGGTATTTACTGGTTCTCTAAACTACTCAAAATTTCTGCTACTGGTTCTCCAGAACTGGTTAGAACCTGCTGAATACCATCTCTACAGCACCCAAAAAAGGTAATATAATCCTTGGTTGTATAAACAGAGGCATAGAATCAAAATCACGTGAAGTATTGGTACTGCTTTATGCAGCCTTAGTAAGACCACACCTGGAATACTGCACCCAGTTCTGGTCACCTCATTACCAAAAAGGTGTTGAAACTTTGGGGGGAAAAAAGTGCAGAGAAGAGCAACTAAAATGAATAAAGGTCTGAAGACAAAAACATATGAAGAACAGTTGCAGGAACTGAGTATGGGCCAGTCTAGAGAAGAGAAGGACTAGGAGTGACAGGATAGCAGTATTCCAGTATTTGAAGAGCTGCTACAAAGAAGAAGGGGTCAATATATTTTCTAAAGCATCAGAAGGCAAGGCAAGAAACAATGGATGGAAATCTGCTGCTGTGGCCTAGAGGTGGAGCTCTTGCCTCACAAGCAGCAGGTTGTGAGTTCAATCCTAGGTAGAGGCAGATGTAGGGTCTCCTGCTCGGGCAGGGGGTTGGACTAGATGACCTGCAAGGTCCCTTCCAACTCTGTTAATCTGATAATCAAGGAGAGAAGCAACCTGGAATTAAGGAGAAATATCCTAATAGTGAGGACAATTAATCAGTGGAACAGCTTGCCTTCAGAAGTTTTAGGGGCTTCATCACTGGAGGTTGTTAAGAAAAGCCTGGATAGCCATCTATCTGAAATGATATAGGGTTTCCCAGTTGAGCAGAAGGTTGGACTAGAAGACCTCCAACTTCCTTTCTAGTTCTGTTCTGATTGAGTGCATGTGCACAAGACAGCTCTACAAGAACCTGGAGGTATGTGTGTCTCTCTGTGTGTGTATTTTGTAGAGAAAGTAGAAGTTTATAAATGAGTGACTTTGGAAACTAATTTATGTAGTAAATACATAAATGTAGGCCAGAATTAAAGCAAGCAACGCTTACTACAGTAACTTAGGGTAAATGGAAGGAAGAAAGCCACTTTTGTTTCAACTGCCAAACCATTTGATTAAGAAACAAATCACCATTTCATGTTTTTTTTAAAAATGCAGCCTTAATTATGTTTACTGAGTGTTGGGTGGAGGAAAAGAAAACCCATTAAAAGCAACTGTCATGAATTCTGTTTTGTGTGTCCAGCATTGCTGGATCTCCTTTTGCTTTTCTGCTTTGTTTTCGTTAGCAAAAGAAAACAGTAAGATCCCTGTTAAAAATGTTCTGTGGCCACACTTTTGATATATATGTCTATGTGTCTAGGATGTCTCCGTCTCCATCCATTCTTTTAGAGAATGCAATTTATATACCAATTGATTTTTGAAAGGGTCTCATTTTAAGGGAGGAACCGTCTAAATGAGTAGAAATAGAAAAACACAACGATTCAGGACCTAGGCCTCATTATCTTCTCTGTAATGAGGTTCTAAATCAATGGCATTAGATTGGTTTAAAGACGACTTAATGGAGGGGATAAATAGGCCAATTGGAAACGAAGGCATTATGAGCTCTGAGAAGTTTCTATCTGGTACTCAAGCTCTACAGAAAGCCAAAATTGAGTAGCTTTTTAGATGCTTATTTTTCTTTCTCTATTAATTTCAGTGAGTAAATGCAGCCCTAGAGCAATGCTGACTATGCAGTGGCAGAATATTACTCCATCTCTAAAGAGCTTCAAAAGGTGGCTGTAAGAAAGGAATATGACTTTGCTATTCTTCATATTTCTGTTTAAGTTGACAGTTTCAGCTTCAGTCCCACCTTCTTCTGGACCTAGTAAAAGATAAAGGTTACCCTCACACATAAATGCTAGTTGTTCCTGACTCTAGGGGGCGATGCTCATCTTCGTTTCAAAGCCGAAGAGCCAGTGCTGTCCGAAGACGTCTCTGTGGTCATGTGGCTAGCATAACTAAACATCGAAGGCACATGGAACACTGTTACCTTCCTACCAAAGGTGGTCCCTATTTTTCTACTTGTATTTTTACGTGCTTTTGAACTGCTAGTTGGCAGAAGCTGGGACAAGTAACAGGAGCTTACTTGGTTATGAGGTGCTAGGGGT
This sequence comes from Tropidonophis doriae, assembly GCA_026931265.2. Classification (NCBI taxonomy): domain Eukaryota; kingdom Metazoa; phylum Chordata; class Lepidosauria; order Squamata; family Natricidae; genus Tropidonophis; species Tropidonophis doriae. The sequence goes on along the minus strand of JAPKID020006568.1, from coordinate 3,426 downwards.
TTGAACCACCGAACTGCTGACCTTTCTGTTCAACTAGCTCAGCGTCTTAAATGTCCTTCCCCAAACCTTGGAGATTTACTAATAGTCTTTGGACCAGGCTGTCTCAAGAAGAAGGACTAATGATCTGATTCAGATCAAGACAGTTTCCCAACTTCCCAACTATGTGTGATGAATCACCCTGGAAAACAACATTTGTTAGCATTTCAGAATAAGTTCTACTAGTTTATTTCTGACTAATGCAGGTAGGTCACAATTATAGTAAGTTCAAACAATGATATATTCAGGTTAGTGCAAGTTGTAAATTGATACCAGGTCGTGTTTAATGTGACACAAAATTTAGTTCATGCTAGGGCTGGCATATGTGCAATTGGTTTTAGTACATGTGCAGTAACAGTTGGGTTTTAGACACTCTTTGCAGGTGCAAAATGGAGAAAGGAACACTGTCAGAGGAAAACAGTACATGTTTTAGAAAAAAAGAGGCTTGTTATTATATTAGACCAAAAAATGTAAGTAAGTAATAGTCCTCTATTTTTTGAGAGGACGCAGTAGCTCAGTGGCTAAGACACTAAGCTTGTCGATCAGAAATGTTGGCAGTTTGAATCCCTAGCGCCGCGTAACGGAGTGAGCTTCCGTTACTTATCCCAGCTTCTGCTAACCTAGCAGTTCAAAGGCATGTAGAAAAATAGGAACCACCTTCTGTGGGAAGGTAACAGTGTTCCGTGCACCTTCAGCATTTAGTCATGCCGGCCACATTACCATGGAAATGTCTTTGGACAGCGCTGGCTCTTCAGCTCTGAAATGGAGATGAGCACTGCCCCCTAGAGTCAGGAACGACTAGCACATATGTGCGAAGGGAAAGTTTACCTTTTACTTTTAGTCCAATATTTACAACCAAATTGTAAATTGTGTCTAAAATTTCCATTGCTAAGAAAGCCGGTTGTTAAGTAAGTCAGTCCTAATGCGTATGAAATGTTTCCTGCGCTTGGCACCTATTTTTCATTTACATAATTGCACTATTTCATGTAATAGCCACTCTGCTTATTTATAATCACAACCTCAAGGTTTTTTTCAGAATGAATTCTGCCCCCAATAGGAAAAAGCTCTACCTTTATGCCTTTCTCTTTGAATATCAGCTCTCCACCACTAAAGGAAGGAAGTAGGAACCATTTTCTGCTTTCACACATGGAGGACCAACACATTTTTCATTTCATATTCAATCCACTGGTACTTTTTTTGTTTGTTTTTGTTTCCATTTGCTGTCCCTTGTGGTTGAAGAGCTCTTGAAATGACATTAGAAAAGGGACTACAGTGCAGTTACGTTTCATTCCTGATTCATTTCTCTGTGTTTATGGAGAAGAGTCAAATTATGTTTTTCAGGGCCTGGCTACAAAAACGAAAGGTATAGTCCTGTAACTCGGATCGAAAATGGCATTTGAAAGAGTTGGTTTTAAGGAGCAAAGCAAATGGGTTTGGATTTGCTGGCAAATATTTCTCAGCCTAGCTTACTTTTTAAACATCTCATTATTAATAATAGCTTGACTTTTGAATAGTGACATGTCCATAGGACATTCATTCATAATGAGTAGCTCTAAATATATTCCATTTAAGTCTATTTTATTCCATTTATTTTATCTGATTTTTGTTTTTGAAAAGCTGTGCACTGAAACCAGAATATGCTGTGTTTGTTGGTCTGTTGGCAGGTTTTCCAAACTAGTGTCTTACAGAAAAATTCAACTTTTACAATTAGCTAATCTTTCTGGAGTTATGGAAACTTTGAAGTTCAGCACATCTGAACAGCACCAGGTTGGTGAATAAAAAACTGACAGAGTGGCAAATGCTTTGAGGGTTTTTCTGGCACTCTGCATCAACCTAGCAGTTTGAAAGCGTGTAAAAATGCAAGTAGAAAAATAGGAACCATCTTTGGTGGGAAGGTAACAGCGTTCCGTTTGCCTCAGTCATGCCAGCCACATGACCACAAAGACGTCTTCGGACAGCACTGGCTCTTCAGCTTTGAAACAGAGATGAGCACCGTCCCTAGAGTCGAGAATGACTAGCACATATGTGGGAGGAGAACCTTTACCTTTACCTAATATCTGTCACATAGGATTGTTACCTTACAGAAAGAGGTCACATTAGGTATTTCATTATAGGAGGAGATCTAATGTTATTTTTTGGTGGCAAAAGATTGGGAATTTGGTAGCACCTTAGCTGGAAAGCTAACACATTTTATTAAAAGCCCTACACTTTCATGAGCAGCTGCTCACTTCATCCGATGCACAGAATGGCTAGATTGATGTAGGGTTTAAATTATGGTGAGTTGCAGAGGAAATGGAGGAAGGAAAAGAGGGGGAGATAGGTTGGTTATGCAGATGCAGGTTATACGAGAGACAGATTATACAGATTTTATCAATTACCACTGTGTTTGCTGAGATCTTCTGAGATTGCTTGAAACCTTTTGATGTATGTGAGATCATCAGTTTCTTGCTCGATGGGACTGTTAAGAGCCTGCTTTCCCAAAATAGTCAGTATGAGATCTGTTATAGGTTGTCCCAGGATGTTGAAATGCTGTGATATTGCTTTGTCCTTGTTTTGAGTTCTGATATTAAACTTACATCCATTATTATTACTTTTTGGTAGAAAGTTCTCCTCTTGTCCTGTGTAGAGTCCAGAAGGGCATTGCTAGCAGATGTTGGAAAGTATCATATTGAAGTAAGAGCATTTGCCTCTAATCTTGTGTGTGGCTTGTTGTGACTGTGCTGTTGGGGTAGATGTGACTGACTTAGAACAATGCCTTCTTCATTCTCATCCTCTCCCTCAAGTCCCTCCTCCCATACTTGGGATTCATTGATGACATTTTCATCATCTGAACGAATTGTCATCTGATAATGAACGACTCACCACTTTCCATCATGACTTCAACAAACCAGTTTGGCATAATGGTTAAGGTGCTGGCCTGGAAACACAGGAGATGGTGAGTTCTAGTCCTGCCTTAGTCATGAAAGCCTGCTGGGTGGCTTTGGGTCAGTCACTGTTGGCTCAAGCCAACTTATGGAGTTGTTGTGTAATGGTAAGAATATTAAGTACATTCGCTGTCTTGAAGTATTTATAAAGTAATAAAATGTGGGATAAAAATCAAATAACTAAATGAATAAACTTCTACCCCACCATCAAGCAATCTAAGGCCTCAGCAAACACAATGCAATTTCTAAGGTACTTGTAATTTGTTTCACATCTAACCTGCATCTGTATAACCAACTACCTTCCCTTCCCGTTTCTGTCCACTCAGCTTATATCAATCCAGCCATTCTTTCCACTGTAAAGTGAGTTCTATTCCTTCCCCCAAAAGGCTTATGCCTTTTCATAAGAACGTGTATAGCAGGGGTCTCCAACCTTTGCAACTTTAAGTCTGAAGGACTTCAGCTTCCA
>JAPKID020006565.1:0-10604 GCA_026931265.2 Tropidonophis doriae | reverse complement strand
CTGCCTACGCAGGGGGTTGGACTAGAAGACCTACAAGGTCCCTTCCAACTCTGCTATTGTATTATTGTATTATTGTACTATCATTCTTTTCACACCAGGTTTTCTTCTAAGCACCCTTCCGCTTCCAATGGTTATGTCTACAATAGCTTTTTCTTGTGAAAATTTTAAACATTTTTCCCGTAGCCATCAAGATAAATTTGATGAAGCCAGTTGAAGCACGAAGTGGGAGAGAGATGTATGAGAGATAATAACAGCCTTTTTTAGCTTTTACAAATAAATGAAACAAGTAAAGTGGAATGGGATAAATTCACTCAAGGATAAGGAGAGGAAAACATATTGGAAATAAAATGGCTTTTAAAAAGAGAGGGCAATGTGCTTTGCTGGGCAACGGCTGTATTTAATGAGAGGACTGACATAAGGTCGGCTCGTGTTGTTATTTTCAGATTATAAGTGGTTTCCTCCTGAATCTGAATCCATGGCACGTCTTAGCATTTTGACTCATATATACCATAAAATTCCACACTATTACCAAAATAAGACTGTTGTACTCTGTGACCACCCAAGGCATAGGTCGGTCAAGATATTAGGTAATCTAATATAGCAAATCTTAAATTAACTATGTAGGCATCAGCCAGGAGTTCTTCTCAACCTCAGCAACACCAGGTAGCTTATGATAACAGCAAGATGCCTGCTGTCAAACAGAATAAAAAGCTTGCAAATGGCTTGAATCATTTCTTGGGTGGCAAGAAGCAGAGAGGGGTTAGACCAGGGGGGAAATCCAGCAGGTTCTGACAGACTCTGGAGAACCGGTAGTGTAAATTTTGAGTAGATCGGAGGACCAGCAAATGGCCCCAGAGTGGGGTGGGAATGGAAATTTCGCAGTATCCTTCCCCTGCCATGCCCACCAAGCCACACCCGCAGAACCAATAGTAAAAAAATTTGAATTTCACCACTGGGTTAGACATTCGATATGATGCATGCTTTGGTCAGCATCATTCAACACTGTATTCTATGCCAGATTTTAATTTCTTATCCATGTGTCCTTTGACCAAAAGTTTTCAAAATATTTAAGGCATGTAACCAGTTAGTTAAAATCTTGGAACTGCTGATCATGCGGCAAAGCTCTAGTGATACAAAATTGTCTTTTTTTGCCCCTAGTCTCTCATAGCAACTCCTGAGGTTTTGTGGATAGTTTGAAAAGCCAGGCCTTAGATTACCATATTCAGCAAGGAAATGGTATCCTCTTTTGTCAACAAGGAAGATAGGATGCATCAGGGCCTACTTCAAGGAAAAGGCTTCAGCCCATTTTGCCCATTTCATTTCAGAAGTCAAGTCAAGTCAAGTTGTGATGGAGTGTGCATTTTCTAGCTCTTTCTCCCATTGCATAAATGCAAATGATTGGGGAGTGAGTTGGTATCTGTTATTGTAACCTCCAGAATGATCCACAATGCAAGACCCAGGCACTAATAGCAACTGCTCATCATGAAATGCTAGATGTGGTTCTCATAACATATGAGGAGATTCTGGCCATGAGCCATATGCTGGCTGAATCACAATAGCAACAGCAATAGCACTTAGTCTTATATACCGCTTCACAGTGCTTTACAGCCCTCTCTAAGCAGTTTACAGAGCCATCATATTGCCCCCAACAATCTGGGTCCTCAATTTACCCACCTCAAAAGGATAGAAGGCTGCGTCAACCTTGAGCCTGGTGAGATTTGAACTGCCAAATTGCAGACAGCTGGCAGGCAGCAAAAGTAGCCTGTAGTACTAAACTCTAACCACTGCGGCACCATTGCTCGTAGATTTAGCATGGCTATCTAAATATCAGCTATTGGCTTCACAGTGATGAAGTGGGGATTCAACATACAAAGGGCAACTTGTCAAATGCAGTTGGTTGGCATTAACTACATTTATGGACAGGGCCAAAATAATGCTAACTGAAACTGAGGTGCAAATCGTAACAAATACCTTAAGATTGCTGGTATTTTCATTGGAGTGTGAAGAATAAGACACGTGCTAACCAACACCAGGTCAAGTTCTACCTACTCTGAAATCTCATTCCCTCATTCCTTTCTGGGTAAAATTTAAATAATTGTTGTTGAAGCAGGTGCTTAAACATCAGATGGCTAAACATGACATGGCAAGGCATTCATCCATATATTTCATCAACCCCAGAACTATGACTCACACCAGAGGCAGTTTCATTCTTTGCAATGAACTTAGTGCAGAGGGAGACATTCTAAAGTGATTCTTTTATTAGAAATGTTCCTGAATGAATGCCAGGAGAGGCGTGTATACTGGCTGAAATTCATTTATGGTTGCCAACCTCTAATACTCAAGCATAAAGAGTATGATTGCCTACATTTACAATCTGCCCTGCAGAAGTAAATGTCAATCATAGAAGTGGCCCCAGACACACACATGTAGGAAAACTAGGCTATAGAAAGCAAGATTGAATTGGGTAGTCTAGCAGACATTCCTCACATAGGATCATTTTGGCTATTGCCAAAATTCCATTTCTGGCAGAGATTCTCCAGATGTGTCAATGTTAAATTGTGGGGCTAGGTGCTTGGCATATGATAGTAAGAAGAGCAATGTTGTCTATGGCTCATTCAGCAGCACAGAACACTCAATTCTGTGCTACATCAACAGGAATGGGTTTGCACTAATGAGAAACCAATGCCAAAATTTGTAGTATAGACCTTGCAGTGGTAGTTAGCAGTACAACTCTTGATCCCAAGCATGCCTAACCATGAAGGTATATTCTAAGACTGCTGATGCAGTGTCATAAATTGCTAATACCTAGTTGCTGAGTTGTGGATGAACTTTTCCTTAAGTTGAACATCCTGTTGCTGGACTTCCCTGATATGTCTCAGAAGGACTGCTGAAAACTAGTATTTTATTTCATTTTCTAGGTCACTGGCAGCACTTTTCCCACTGTCTAGATACAGTAATATTTATTTATTTCAGAAAATTTATATTGCTGCCTATTTGCACGTGGAGACTCAATATTGAAGAGTGAATAGCAAGAGCAAGAGCACTTAGACTTGTATACCACTTCACAGTGGTTTACAGTCCTCTATAAGTGATTTACGGAGTCAGCATATTGCCCCAACAATCTAGCTCCTCATTTTACCGACATTGGAAAGATGGGAGGCTGAGTCAACCTTGAGCCTGGTGAGAATCAAACTGCCAAACTGCTGGTACTTGGCAGTCAACAGAAGTAGCCTGCACTACTACATTCTAATCGCTGTGCCACCACAGCTCTTAGTAATGCTGTTATACTTGTTCATTAAAGCAAGTCATACAACAATGAATCTCTGGCTCACATCATCTGAAGCACACACACTGGATAACATCCCCAAGCATTTTTTCCTGCCTATTTACCCAAAGTAGCAGGAAAATATTATTTAAAAAGTAAAAAAAAAGTTGGTCAAGCCCACCCAGTCACATGACACCCCACCCCAAGCCATGCCCATAGACTGTTGGGCAAAATATTTAGATTTCACCACTGGCCATGACCCATTCGGAACCAGGCCACATGACTGGCTGGCCAGCACACAAACACGTGCCACCGATTCCCTCCGCACTCTGGGCCACCAAGCCATAAAGGTTGGGATCTGCTGGTCTAGAGCAGTTGTGAGTGATTTTAAGTCATCTACAGTCTGGTCTACTTGCTGCATTTTTATTCAGCTGGTTGTTGACTCTACTTTTAGTGAAGCAGTCTTCAACTCATCATTTTTTCCATGGAAGTCCTGTTTTGTTGTTATTGCCAAATGGGAGAATAGGAGACTTGAAGCAGAAATTGCCATGGGATTTGTAGCAAAACAATCAGAACAAAACAATCAGAACTAGATATTACCTTGAAACACAGTTGGAATGTTTACCAACATATCTGCAAGAGATCTCTTAAAAATGATACCTGTCTGCCAGAAAATCATTCTTTATTTTCCTTTCTTTAAAAATGTCATGAAGCTTTGACTCCAGATAAGAGAACTGTAATGAAATGAAGCATTGTTTAGCTGTCCAAAGAAATTTGATAGGTGAAAGCTTGGGGGGGGGGATTGGATTACTGAAATATATAAGATGTGAAAGATCTGTTTTGTTTTAAAATCATAATTAAACTTTTGTTTATTAAATTTATTAAAATCAATGTTTTGCTTATTTCCTTCATTCAGGTTTAAACATAAAAGGGATTGCTGGCTTTTGGTTATAACTAGTTTCAACATTTTCATTTTAAATTTTATTCTTTTTTATAGACTAAACTATTAATAGAATGGTATGCAGCAAATAAAGAAACACTTTGATGCTCCCCAATATATAACTAACGTTAGAATTCTTCTACCCAGTGATTTTTAGCTACATCAAAAGAGGAATATTGGATTACAAGGCTGATGTACATACATGCATGCATGCATGCATACATACATACATACATACATACATACATACATACATACAAAAATATCAGAATTCTGGTAGTACCTTTTCAGACTAAGAAATTTTATTAAATGGTATGAGTTTTCATGAGCTGCAACTGACTTCATCAGATGTATGGAGTAGCTGGAATGATGGGGTTAATTTGGGATGAGGTTGCGTAGAAAGTGGTTACTGCCCCAATTCTGTTATTAACACAGTTCAGCAAAGTCTAGAGATCACGCAACTAAATTTAACAATTTGTTCCTTCCTTTTCATAACCACAAACTCAAAGAGTCCAGGAATATTTATTCACATTAAATGGCCATAACTGGATGCTACAATAGTAAAAAGCTTTTTTTCAATAGTGGTTTGCTATTGCCCACTTCAAGGGTGTCAAACTCATGTTGTCATGGCTGCATATTGTTTCTCCCTCCCTTCGTTAAAATGGATATCGGGCATGGCCAGCAGGCGACACATCCAACCCAAGGGCCTGGATTTGACAGCCCTGGTCCACTTCCTAGGTCTGAGAAAGTTGATTGATTAAAGGACACTCAGATGGCTTTGTGGTTAAGGTAGAACTAAAACTCACTGTCTAGTTTCCTAGTTTCTTGCCTGAAACCTTAACTACTACACAGAATTGGCTTTCTAACGAATAGTTTAGATAGCTTTAAAACAAGTAAGTGTATTAATATAATATAAGGCTCTCACTTTTAGTCATAATGTCTGTGCAACATGTAAAAAGTTTTCTTAAATTCTAAGTATCATGACAGCTAAATCTATGAAAGCAAAAGTTGGATGTTGAAGAAGGATAGAAAGAAACTTGTCAACTTTAGTGTTGGAGAAGACTCCTGAGAATACTGGGAAAGACAACAAATGGATCATCAAAAAAATCAACCCGGAGTTCTCATTTTAAGCTCACATGGCCAGATTTAAATGATCCAATTTAGGACACATTCTGCAAAGAATTCTCTCTTCTGTCTGACTATCCCTTTGGAAATATTTATTATAATTGGTGCCAATGTCAAATGTAAACCAATGAACTTTGATGGAACAATTTCACAGAAATGAATAGACACACTGCTTTATAAAAAAAAAAAGGATAAAATAAGTATATCTCATTCTTGTTTTTAATCCCACCTGTGATGGAACAATCTGAAGCATGTTTATTCCATAATCCATACTACATTGGGTGCATTGCTGCAAATTCAGGTTTGCAGTTGAGCTTGATCTACTTCACTACTTATTTAAAAGAAAAGAAAAGAAGTGAGGACAGAATTAAAATACAATTCCATTCTTTGGGTTGCATTAACAATCTGCATACATTTGATTTCAGTGGGGTTTTTTTCTCAGGAAAGCTGCAGCCCACAATGGTTGGTCTTTCTTTGAGACTTCCCAAGATCCAAAACAGAAACAACAGCAAGGAAAGCTCAGGGCCATTCTGACTTCAGGAAGGGCACTTGCTGGGGCTAATATTTTGAGAAAGACGCTGTCTTCTGTAATTTAGACAAATGTATATTCTGGTAAGAAAACCCTGTCAGGAACGTAATTAGAATGTGAAGAAAAAAGGGGAAAATGCATTCAGGGATAGCCAGAATAAGAAGGAAGGAGAATGAGGGGGTGAAAGGCTGCGTAGAAAGGTTATAATAAAACCTGCATTGTTTGCAAAAAGCCTGCTGTTTCCTTTATGTCTAACTGATCTGTGCCAGAAGCCCTCTTGAATTTCTACAAGAATAGAGCTTCAGATCATCTGCATTCAATGCCAGAGTCACGGCCCTGGAACCGATAATAGACTCTGACAGGATTTAATTACCTTCTCCAGGACCTTTTCTCTGTTTGATTGGAGACCACCCCTGCCTCCGATCAATTCAGACAGTAATAACACACTGAAGCACAGCAGCCAATCATGAGTCAAGTCTGAACAGTGACCTTGCTGAGTAGAAGCTGATTGGCGGTGTCAGCCTTGTCAACTATGTCAGTGAACCATCAGAAAAGAAAAGTGGGGAGGGGGAGGAGGAAAAGAAAGACGGAGAGCCCAAGATAAGGGAACAGCATTCATGCTAATAGACTCTGTCAGCATGCATAGCTCGAGGTTGCATTTCAAGTGTAGCAACGCAGGAGAAAAACACAATATGGCAAAACTAATGAAAACTTGGAATGATTAGGATACACACACATCTGCTCTGGGAACATGATTGTAGAATTAATGTATCTGGGAATCTAGATAAAATATGAGAAAACCTTTGTTCTTTTCTTATAAATTTGTTTTTGTGAAACCTCTAATTTTCAGGAATATGGGAATAAAAAAATTATCAGACGTAATAATTAATGTCCATTATGCTTCTCATTTAAAATTTAAGTGTGCCAGGATTACCTTACACATAGGTATTTTTGATACACAATCTATTGTTTCTGAGAGCTTTAAAAAAGTGCTGTGCTGCTTTCTTTCAATAACAATATGCTGAGGGGAAAAAAGAGGAATGCTCATTGTTTTGTTTTGTTGTAATGTTGAAAGCCAGGAACTCTTACTAAAGCATCCAAACACTAGCAAAAAAATATCATTGAAGATGTAATTATGTGACAGCTTTGGCAAAGATTTCTACCTGTTATTTTATTTTATTATATATTAAACATTTTGCATGGGCCATATTTCAATGGGGTGCTCTCACGGAGTATTGTGGCTGCATACCTCCATGTGTTAATGTGTTAATCTTGGCATGACATGGCTTTGACCACATGACCTAACTATACCAACTGAAGTATCTGTTCTAGTTGATCACTTAATTGCTTTCCGCTATCAAGGGATGGGAATGACGGGAAGGGTATCTTGCTATGGTAAAAACAATTTCTTTGAGATGGATTTTGTATTTCCAGACATGGAAGACTAACAGTTATTGGTCTGCTTTTTTCCCACAAGCTTTGACAAATTCTTGGTGCAACCTTGTTGTGATTTTTTTTTTATCTGACAGGTCCCAATTTACATGTCTCAGACTTCTCTCACTCTGAAATTGGTGTAGACATAATACCCTCTCCCTTTTTCTCTTTTACCCTTTCAACTAAATTTTTATCCATACTCTCACAAATGTTCTTGAGAATTCTGAAGCTTGTATGTTATTATATGAAATGTTAGTTGGCTGAACCAAAATAGGTTAGGCCAACTAACAGATTTTGAATCATTTAGGTACTTTTCTCCCTATCAGCCAATTTTTTTTTCTGTTCTTGACTGGTAGTATTATGAAAAAATATACAAATGGCTTTTAATGTTTAATATATGTTTGGTGCTGGAAGTAGACCCAAGGTTTTGCAACCTTGTCCTAATAGATTGAATATCTTATTAAGAAAGTAGGATGATACTGACTTTTAGAGGAATGTCCAGTTGAACATTAAACATGGTCTTCATAGTTCCACTTAATAGCTAGATGTGCACAAGAATCCTGAATTACGGTTTACATGGACTGGAGCTATTCAGCGCATCAAGCCAAAGTCAAAACAATTTAGTGTAATGTGTGAATCCAACCATTATAACAAACAATGATATGTGTGTGAACAGTATAACTGTGTCTTTTAAACTGTGATCAATGTGATAGTTTTTTTAGACAAAAGAAACAACAGCCATAGCAAACCTTACTTCCTACAAAATGCACAGCAAAATGAAGGAAAACAGATTTACATTACATTGCCAAGTCTCAGTAAAAATGAACTTCATAAATGTAAGGACTGATTTGTAGCCTTTTATAATGTATTCCATATTGCCAAAGAAACAACTGTAATTTTGAAGTGCATCGCTTCTGTCCTGTTAAACACAAAGGCTAGATTATTAATACTTTTTTCTTTTTGTGCCTTGGTACACAACTTTATACTAAATCTTAATGTGGTTTGCTTGGTTTGGCTTGGTTGACTTAATATACATGAAGCCAGCTATTGTGAATTGTTAACTACAGTTTATGGTTTAGTTTGAGCCAATTCCTAAAAAAGGTGGGGGAAAGGAAATAAAAGTTGCTTCTAAAGAATGCATTTGCATAATCTGTTCCTTTTTTATGAGGCAGGGTTTTTATCAACAAGAACACATGTCGGCATGCATTCACATCTTATAAATGGCTCAATTATTTATTCTGTTGGAAGGCCAAGCTGTGTACAGAAGCACTGAATTCTGAATATTGCATTATCATCAGCTTGTGATCTCAACATGAGATGAACTATGTGCAGAACTGGATAATAAATACACAGTGATGCACTTAGAATGCATGCCTCTCCCCCTCCCCCTTCCTGAATCATCTTTTCTTTTTGGCCAATACTGTATATTAAGTGAAATGTGCAACTATAATGCTGTTTTGAAACTGTAGTTGTGCTCCTTAGCTATATGTATTACACTTTCACTGTGGAATGAGAATCTGGATAGAGAAGATGTGTATGAACCCTCAACTGAAATATAATCATATTCTTTTTCTTCCCCCCTACTTGCTCTTTTCACACATTTGGGAAGATTGGAGAGTGATACAATACGAGATAGGAGCTGCATCTTTTTATTTTTATAGAGGCGTGGTATTAATGGTACAACCAGGAATAGGAAGTCTGGGATGGCAACATGAAGACAGTAAAATTTACTGTGGCGCATTGATAAATTACTTGTATTGTTGAGTAATATACTAAAGTTGCTAGAATTAACTTTCAGTTGTCTAAGATATTGCTTGGCTATTTAATTCATTTACTTAAAACATCTTGAGTTTTAGAGATATGCCTCACAAAATGATGTGCCATCAAGAGGGAAGACTAAGAATAATTACCATAAGAAGCTGTTCATCTATGCTAATTACAGAAGACAGAAGGCACAAGGCAATTGGAAGAGAATTTCATAGTTTAGAAAATACCACTGAGAAAAATCTATATTTTTTGTTTTACTGGCTTGGCATATTAGATTGTTTTCTATTTATGAAAAATGGTCTATATCAGTGGTCCCCAATCTTTCTAGTCATGCAGACTGGTGGTGGTGGTGGCAGCAGGGTGTGGGAGAGGGGATGGTTCTGCATGCACATGTGTCACTTGCACAAATGCAGCTTCCTGTGCTCACTTGATGCTGATTCAGCTGGGTTCCCAATGGGCTGGGGGCCTGGTACTGGTTCATGGACCAGGAGTTGGGTGGCCCTGGGATACATAACATAGACTAACCCCAATGCAATTAAAGGACATCAGCATTTAAAACCAAGATGCTGGACTGCACTGACCATTAAACATCAATACCAAAGCCTGAAAACATCAAGGAATATTTAAATACAGATAATAATTGATGAAAGATGAAATGAATTCCAAAATGCTGGAGTCAGAAGAAGCTTCAGTTGGAACGCTTAAGGAGTAACAGATCAGAAATATAAACTGCAACGCTATAATATGGATCTCTAAATAGTCTCCTTTAGATGCTGAAAGCAGGTTTGGTGAGTAGAGAAATATTGCTGTAATTTCTTGAATACTGAATCAGCAAACTAAACCCTTATTTGATATGTATGTATTGAAGCCAGGATCTATAGCTGGTTCTCCAATGCCAGTAACCTGTCTAAAATGTACCTTACAAAGCAATAACAATTACTAAAATATGACATTGCTGGTCAAAGAGTTCATCACAACATGCAAAAGAGCTAAAGGAAAAGGAGAAGGAGTAGTTAGGACCAGTGTTCAATGTCATGCACACAACAAAGGCATTTGAGAAATTCCAAAATCATAAAAAAATGTTTCTAAAAGGGAAGAGGGGAAACTGATAAAACACAATGCTAAATCATGATGTATCATTCATTTAGTACCCCAAGACGGATATGGCACATTCTCACTGACATTGCTTCATATGTAGAAATATCATGATACATGATACAGCAACCAAACTTGGAACTGACAACTTGGTTGTTAAATGAAGCAATCAGTAAGTGAAACCACAACTGTGTTTATAATATTACTGCAGCTTTCCTTTATTTTACAGATCTGTAAAGGTCATCAATGTGAGGATTGGGCACAGAGTTCCTTTTTGAGTTCACCAATAATTTGGAAAAAAATCTGTAAGAGATAGTATTGCTAGTATTTAGATCGTAAATATTCAAAGAAGATAAAGGAGAAAGAATCATTTTTTCCCAGATGGATCAAAAACATTGCTATTCCAATTTCCAATGCATTTCTATCTACAGTTATCAATAAGACAGATT
>JAPKID020006564.1:0-10604 GCA_026931265.2 Tropidonophis doriae | reverse complement strand
CAGTAGCTTAGTTTAGTAGTTTTTACAAACCTAAGTAAAAGCTATTCTATTTTACTTAAACAGTGTCTGGTATACTTGTTAGAACCAGTGTTACAACTCTGGTCCCGTAACCAGTGTTAGGAATTAAGTGCGGAAGAATGTAATACACCAGACAGTAAAGAGTTATGTTGCTTTAACTACAAACAAACTCTAAAACAGTGATAGTAAGAAAATAAAGTCTTTACATCCTTCCCCAAAACACAGAGCTATCTTACAGTGATGCAAAACAAATACTTCTTCATTCTACAGTCTCCAATATTCAGCTACTCAGCGGCAAAGAGTAAACACAGGATTCAAATGGAATCAAAAAGGGAATGGACTGTGTTTCTGAACTTGCTTATATGGTAAGCTGAGAAGCACAGCTAATTAGAGTTCAACACAGTTCCTAAAGCTATATATACTCTTTAAGAACATAGGCTCATATATATTGTCAACCCAATATAAGGCTGAATATCCTAACATTCCCTCTCCCTCATGCATGCACACACATCTCCCACATGCCACCTGCCCCCTGTGCATGCACAGCAGCATCCTGAAAATCAGCTGGCTGGTGGGAGGCACATGAACATGTGCTGTGGAGCTTAGGTGGGGTGACGGTTCCTGTGCCCATAGAGAAGTCTCTGCATGCCACCATTGACACCTGTGCCTTAGGTTCACTATCACAGCCTTATCAGAATATGGATTAGATTTCAACATTTGGACACCATCATCTACCTTTAAGATAGTAAATAATCCATTTACTTTAAAATGTAGAAATTCATATCCTTTCCTATAACTATCCTTATTTAGATAACTCCTAAACACAATGGGATATTTATGGTCATCCAAAGTGAAATCTGTAGGAGGTATCTCAAAAATCTGTGATTATGATTTATTTTTATTTTATTTATTTATTTAGTTTGTCAAACATGTATAACAGGCATAAGTATAAACTTGGACATGAAAAAGGAAATGAATACAAATAAATGGGAACAGTAGGATAGGGATGGTAGGCACACTGGTGTGCTTATGCATACTTCCTTTACGGACTTCTTAGGAATCAGATGAGGTCCATGGTAGACAGTTTAAGGTTGAAGCTATGGGGATTTGAGAATGTAGCAACGGAGTCAGGTATTGCATTCCAGGCGTTGACCACTCCGTTGCTGAAGTCGTATTTTCTGAAATCGAGCTTGAAGCAGTTTACCTTGAGGTGTATCTATTGTCAGTGTATTATTGAGGTTGAAGCTGAAGACATTGCTGACAGGTAGGACATTGTAGCAGACAATTTTGGGTACTATGCTTAAGTCAGACTGTAGGTGAACTGGTTCTAGATTGTCCAAGCCCAAAATTTCAAGCCTGATGGCAAAAGGGATACTATTGTGAACAGAGGAGTGGAGTATTCTTCTCGTGAAATACTTTTGGACCCGCTCAATTGCTTTACTGTCAGATATACAGTGTGGATTCCAGGCAGATGAGCTGTATTCAAGAATTGGTCTGGCAAAAGTTTTGTATGCCCTAGTTAGCAGTACAATGTTACCCAAGAAGAAGCTTCTCCTTTATGTCAAGACAAACCAGACCCAGATATAATATACATTTTTGCTTTTCAGATATGGACAATTGCTTTCAATGTCCAGATGATTATTACCCAAATAAGGATCATGATTCATGCATTCCTAAACTCCTAAACTCATCAGTTACCTATCTTATGAAGATAATTTGGGAACCAGCTTGGCCACAGTGGCCCTTGTGCTCTCCTTCACCACAATCTGCATCCTAGGAATTTTCCTGTATCACAACACTCCCATTGTCAAGGCCAACAACAGAAGCCTCTCCTATATCCTCCTCTTCTCCCTTCTCCTCTCCATCCTTTGTTCCCTACTTTTTATTGGCCAACCCATGAAGATGACCTGTCTCCTTCGACAAATGGCCTTTGGCATCATCTTCTCATACATTTCTTGTATGTTGGCCAAAACAATCACAGTGGTTCTTGCATTTATGGCCACCAAGCCAGGTTCAAACATGAGGAAATGGATAGGAAAACGATTAGCCCTTT
The DNA here is from genome assembly GCA_026931265.2 of Tropidonophis doriae. Taxonomy (NCBI): domain Eukaryota; kingdom Metazoa; phylum Chordata; class Lepidosauria; order Squamata; family Natricidae; genus Tropidonophis; species Tropidonophis doriae. The sequence goes on along the minus strand of JAPKID020006564.1, from coordinate 8,533 downwards.
CTGTCATTTATTCCTGTTCTCTTGTACAAACTCTTCTTTGTGTAGTCTGGCTTTCTACCTCTCCGCCCTTTCGAAACACTGACATGAATTCTCTTAGCAATGAAATTATTTTGGAATGTAATGAAGGGTCTGTTGTGATGCTTTATTGCATGTTGAGCTTCATGGGTCTTTTGGCTATTGTTAGCTTTGTTGCCGCTTTCCTAGCCAGGAAATTACCAGACACTTTCCAGGAAACCAAATCCATCACCTTTAGCATGCTGATCTTTTGCAGTGTCTGGTTGTCCTTCATACCTGCCTACATGAGTACCAAGGGCAAATATATGGTGGACGTGGAGATCTTTGCCATCTTGGCCTCCAGTGGCGGACTACTAGTTTGTATCTTTATCCCAAAATGTTATATCATCATGGTGAGGCCTGACTTTAATAGAAAAGAGTATCTAATAAAGAGAATCAATTAAATGGCATTCTCCATGATTTCTTTTTCACAAAGCATGCTAATATTTTCCCTAACATCTTGAATACAAATTTAAATTGTGATTGAAGGCAGTTAAAATATGATGAATATATTGATTCTAGTTGCATTTCAAAGATCCTATGTATTCATCTCTTGTCTAATAATCAAATTAACTATTTACAATTTACTCTTACAATTTAATCAGCTCTTAAAAATAACATATATATGTGTGTGTGTGTGTGTGTGTTAATTAACTAATTTAATTTATTGATCAGCTCATAATACTAACACACATATTTAAAATATTATACAACGTAATTCTTGGCTTGCTGTCTGGATGGTCTGGATGGCCGAAAGGCAGGAAAGGAAACAGTATGTTTCCTCCCTCAAGGGGGCCTCGTAACAGGTGGTTGTGAAACAAGGAGCATTTCCCCATCTAGTGGACAAAATGTTCTATGGCGCTCCTTGGGAGCAATTTTGACTCCGTAGTCTGTTTTGTGTAACTCTTGTTTCATCAGTCCACAGCTGTTTGAATCAAGATTTTTCCTGGGCTCCAACCCCCCCCCCCAAAAAAAAACCCAAAACCCAATGCACTTGTGCTAGACCTTCAGAAGAAACAGGACGTTTTATTTTACTGGGTCTGTCAATACAGGACATGATGTAGGATTTGAGGAGAAAAAGTTTCCCATTCAGCAATCACAAACTGTCTTCTCTTTTTGAAAACAGTTGCACTATCTGCTCTAGAACAGCTTTTGAGAGCTATGTAGCGGAAGAGGAGAGCCATGAAATCGTTTCTCTTTCCTGTTTCCATACAGGAAGTATTTACTTCCTAGTAAACTTCCTAGTAGGAGTTGCAATAGGTGAATTAGAAACTGAGGATCTTACATCACACTGTCTGCCTGGGAAAATGAGAAAGTTTACATCAGCAGGGGGTGCACCCTGATATTCTTTTACAGTACTTGGCTCTATATTAAGTTTTTAGGTCTGTTTTGAGTTTCTTTCATTGAAGAGACAAGGCAAACAGAAACAATTAAACGTGCTTTTATCATCATTTCCTGTAGTTTAAAAGATTTTCAGCATTTTCCATTGGAAATTAAATTGCCATAGAAAATTCTGAAGTTATTTTTCAATTATTTTATTTCATACTCTTCATTAATGATGCAGCTACTATTACTGTTTGCATTAAGACTGTATTTTAGCTGCTCAATTTGCACCAATCTGTCTCTTATAGATTGTGAGTCAACTGAATATCAACATGCAAATCCAGGAAAGAAAATGGATTGAATACTTATGAGCCAGACATAAGTATGAGCAGGTTGTGATTCTAATTTTTTTCAGTTTAAGACATTTTGGGATTTGTGGGTGGTAATTCTTTTAATTCTAAGCAGCAGTCAGCCAATTAAAATTATTGGGGTAAGAAGAAGCTTTTTGTATTTTAATATTTATGGAGCATTGAATTTTAATTCAGAAAACATATTAAAATCTATTAGATATGTCACATAAAAGTAACTGCAGCTTTTTGTGTCCTGATTAACAGTTTGGATCTTTTTTTAAAAAAACAACAACTCTAAATATAATTTAAATAAGCGACTGATTGCCTCTTCCTATAAAGACAAAGAATACAGAACATGAGAATCCAAAGTAAAACACAAATCACCTCCTCCAAATCTTGGAAATGGCCTCCAGAACTGCTCCAAAAATCACCGCTAAACTATAATTTTTAATTAGAAAGAAGAGACCAGCACTAAATAATTGGGGAATTTAATTTTAATTGTATTTTAAATTAGAAATAAATCTAGTTCTTTTCTTGGCTTCACCAGCTTCCTTGCCTAGCTCCAAGTGCACCCCTCCTTAGAGTCCCTCCTGAGACTCTAAGAGTTTGTGCACACTGATATAGAGTAAAAAAAATAAAATAAAGCTATGCTAGACAATAGCATTCATGAACCTTAAAGAAAAATAATATTTCACTAATTTTCAGTGTGTATATCCTTATGAGATCTTTAAATCTGATACTTACACTTCAGATAACTGAAGCAATTTCCTGAATGTTCAAAGCAAATGAAAAGCAGCCATATAAATGTTTAGAGAGCTAACTATATACAAAACAATAAGCAGTCAATGCATCCAAAGTTAACACTCTATACAAGATTATAGTGACTACACTCTGTTAGGAAGTAAAGATTCAGGCCAAGCCAGCATCAGGATTCCAAGGTGCAATTGGTACCAGATGTTTAAGAAAAAATCAGCCACTGGATGACTAGGGAAATTGCTTATTCTCTTCATTATTTTCTTTTTCTTTTAGCAGAACTAAATGTTTTTGATATCTCTATTCCCCATCAACCTCCTCAGTTTTCAGAAGGATTGGTAATTTGCAGAGGGCCAACTCATAATGCTGAGGTGATGGTGTCTTTGACAGTTGAAAGTCATTTGGTATACTGTATGATTTTTTTACTTTTACCTAAAGAAGAGGAAACTTTTATGAAGTTAGTCCTAATTTGGGAAAATACCATTTGGTCAATCTACTTAGCCAATATATTTACCGATTAAAGAACTATAAAATTAAGTTTATACACTACAGCAGGGGTGTCAAACTGGATTTCTTAGAGGCCAGATAAGCATTGTAGTTCTTCCCTGCAGGACAGCTGGGCGAGGGGGGGAGGGAGGCCGTCCAGGCCAACAACAGGGTATGAGGGGGCCTTGCATGCCCCCCCCTACACTCCATTTTGGTCAGCATAGTGCTGCAGGAGCCCAACCAGGCTGAAAACGGGGGTGGTGGTTCATGTGCCATCCAACCCTGTGTTCCATTTCGGCTGCCAGAGGCACTATGGGCCAATCCTTTGCTATTTCCAAGCCTGCCCCGTAGGCCAGATTTAAGCATCCTGTGGACTGGGTGCAGCTTTGAATTTCACACCCCTGCACTACAGTAAAAGAATAAACCCATATATTCACAACATAAGTAAAATCATTTGGCATATGTTAATTTGATTGGGAAAGCACAGTATTCCTTGATGCAAAGCAATCGGTTGATTTAAATGCATTTTGTGCTCCTACTTTATTTGCAATGCACGGAAGGTGGTGGAGAAAACTTTTTTCCTTTCCACTCTTTCCATATAAATTAATAAATATGTGCAACATTTAAATGATTACACTTTTTTGCACAGTTAGCATATAGGCTAGCATCATGCCGAGAAAGGTTTGGTTCTCTGTAATAAATCACTCCAGAGCTTTAAATATTAAAAGCATGGATTCCTTTCCACCACGCTATCTGCAGTGCTGCTGATCGTTTTTTGAAGCAGAATGCCAGCTGCTCAGATTGGCAGCTCTTGCTAACAGCCACATATGCTAAATTATGCATCTCCAATAGACATTCCTATGTTGGTGTCTTCTTCTACTATATTATACATCTAGCCGTAGATGTATTAGAGATGGATAAAAGAGCAGTACAACAATAACAATGCAGCATCCAACCTGAAGTTTCATGTGATATAATATCAGTTGTGAAAGAGCTACTCCTCCTTCCTGCTGCCCTCTTTTCAACCAATTACATCCATATCTTACTACCACCACTGGGCAAAGTATCAAGGCTGAGATTTCTGTATCAGCTACCTTTTCTTACGTGGACTTGGTTCCGGAGGGGAAGTTGTCTCATAGAGTTAACATTTGATAACATTCCTTCTGGTTTCCCAAATGCCCCTCAGCATTGAACAGACAATTAAGGATGATTTATGGCTGCTTATTTGCTCTTTAGCAGAGTCAATCATGGGGTGGGGGTGAGGGCAGAGAGAGGGGCGATTCTTAAATAGTTGGCACAAACCACACATATTTATGCATATGCATACACATGTTGCAGTCTATATGCCAATGGCTTGGAATTTTCTGTGTTTTCACCCTCTTCTCGTGGTTTGATGCTCTTAGCTGCTATTGCTTGTCGGGTAACAGATTCACTCTTCTGAAAATTTGCTCAAATGCTTTATGGCTATTTTTCTTGGTTGACTCTTGAGTATTTTATTTTAGTATTATTATTGAGAAAGGCCCCAAACTTAACAGGTAAAAGCATATCCAGGTCTTCTCATCGCAATGTATCGTATCACATCACAGACAGCAGCAGTTATTGAAAGAAATTATGTGCAAGAACTCAAAGTCAACTTATAGGAATAGACCCAAAAGAGTTCTACATAAATTATATCAGGATAGGACAGAACAAACAGAACAGAACAGAACACAACAGAACACTTCGTTGGCCAAGTGTGATTGGACACACAAAGAATTTGTTTCCAGCGCTCTCAGGATACATACAACACCCCCCCCCAAGTAATCATAATAACAAAGTAATCATAATAATGATACCAATAATAGAAGGTAGCGGAACAGATGAAAAGAATAAAAGTAATGCAGCTATACTTCGTAAGAAAATATACTTAGGCATAAGACAGTACTGTGGGTATTAGGTGTTCAGCAGAATGATGGCATCATGAAAAAAACTGTCTCTATGTCAAGGTGTTTTGGCATGTAATGCCATTTTTTTTAACTGAGAAAAAAATAACCACAACCACAGAAGCAAACTATAGAAACTTGAAAATAAAATGAGTGCTCCTACAGATATTAGCAAGTTTTAAGGACATTAATTCTCACTGTGGCCATTTAAGAAGACAGATATATTTTATTTATTTGTTTAATAATTATGATTTATCTCTCATATTTTTACAGAAAATGTACAGCAAATATCTGGACTACCCTGAGCTATAGACTGAATTTCCTTAACAATACTCAGAGGGAAAGCTTTAATGCCGGCTTGCAAAGAAAATGGAATATTGCCTCAAGGACTCTACCAATTCAAAAGATTCTTCTGCAAAAACTACAGAGCTGCCATAAGACATCCAATGAGAGAGAACTGCAACCCAAACCATGAAAGGTTCTTTTGATCATCCTACTTAATCCCTATTCATAAAGATTCTTGCTTACTGGTTCTCGGCCATCCATTGCTTCCATCCACAGCCTTCGATCTTCTTCAGAAAGTGCCTGCATTGTAATCACTCCAGACCTGCAGAGATGAATGGAATGGTGCTGTGAATAATAGGCTTAAAAATATGAAATAGGAAAAACAGAGGTGATAAATCAGGTGAACTCAGCAAAAGCTACTATAATGCACCTTTCCATGGTTCCGACTCAAAGTCAAGTGTGAGGAAATTATGTGCATTAAAAAAAAGAAACAAAATTAGAATATCATCCATTTTTGTCGCTCTTCACTTCAATAGATCTGTTAGCGGTGGGAAAACAAACATTCCAAGCAACATATTTCAAATATTCATGAAGGTAATTCAAATAAAAAAGAATGATCACAATAGGCTGCCAAAACCCAACAGAAATTTCATAAAAGAGCAATCAAGGAAAATTCTTACTAATTAAATTGATGGGCTTTGCATTTTTGTCAAAATCTAACCCAAGGGTGCTTTTTCAAGAAGCAATTGGACTTTCTTGGTTTTCTTTGAAGACGTTTCACTTCTCATCCAAGAGATTTCTTCAGGTCTGACAGGTGGGAAATGGAAGGATTTGTATTCCTTGCAGACATTTGCATTGTTCCTCTACTCAGGTGACCCTGACGAGACAATTAACCTCCAAGTGGCCTCAACACTCTAAAAGGATGCAAATGACCAGCTGTCTGCAAGGAATATACATCTTTCCATTCCCCACCATCCAGTCAGAACTGAAGAAGCTTCTTGGATGAGAAGTGAAACGTCTTCAAAAAAAAACAAGAAAGTCCAGTTGCCTCTTGAGCCTTTGGAGCAACCATGATCTGGAATGACTGAGAATCTCCATAGACATTTCTTAAAGTCTATCTTCATATTTATATAGATTATATCAGTCAGAGCAGTATCGAAGCTTCTGAATTATCACTACAATCTTCCCTCAACTTGATGTGGCAATCTAACTAATCTACTGAGGAATAGATATTTTTGATAATAAAAGAAAAAATGGATTTGTTAATCAATTAAATGTGTTGATTCAAAGTTAACAAGCTGCTACCACTAAGTTTAAAAAAATGTTCTCCTTCAATTTCTTTACTATATTATTGGTTGATGGAAAGAAAGAGAACAGCTGAAAAAAACTCATTTATGAAATTGATAAGAAATGGAAAGTCAACTTGAATAAATTGACTAACATTTCAATATGTTTTTAAAATGAATCTTCAAAAGATTCTGTAAAAGGGAGGTAGATAGAGGCAAGTGATTAAGATCACAACCAGTAATTGGAATTATACTCTCAAATAAAATGGAACAGCATAAGAATCAAATAACAAGTAATTCATGTTGACACAGTTCCAAAGAATGAATTATTTTTATTGTACGTATCAATAGGTCTTCTCTACTTCTAGAACCTTGTTGTAAGAGAGCATTTATAAGATGCCATTTGTTTCCTGTATTCATCTGTACCGATCTTTTCCATATCAATACAATGTATGTTCTCCTGCCTTGTCAATGACTATGCTATAAAGCGACTGTCATGATATTTCTGCTCTGAGGAGAGTTAATTTTTAATGTTAATTTACTGTATTTTGTATCTTTAATGAAAATGGGAAAGATGAATACTGACATTTCTCAAAGATTCAGAGTCATCAGCAAAATCTTTTGCCTACAAATTTTTGGCTGTAATTATTGCAAGAATCTGTCCAATCAATGCATGAAAATGTCTAAAATGAAATGGAAAACTATAATGAAGCATATTAATGTGACTCACAGTTATATCACGGAAAGTGACATTTGGCTTCTGCCTCAACAGCAATGGAGAATAAAAATTCAATTTTTAATCATATAAATTTAGAAACTGCCAATCAGAGAATTATAATTATGTCCACAAAAAAAAGCTCACACAGTTTATCCAGCAAAGAATACAAGTTATTTTAGCTTGCATGACATACAGATGTAAATTATTCAGATTTAATAGATGTTGTTTTCACTAATCTCTTTCTATAATAATCTGAAAACTATAGAAATAGCATTCTGGGGGGAAAAAACATTTGTCTAAAAAAAACACCCCACCCTAATTTACAGCTTATCTGGAGGACTGTGTTGAAAATTAAATTTGTCAATGCTAGTTTGCTTTTTCATTTGGGCTTTTTTTTCATAGAGATTTAGCTCATTCTTGGGCCTAATCTAGCATGATCCTTCTCTTAAATTAAAGCAGAACAGATCTCTGCTGAATGCCCTACCTTAACTAACCTGTTTTTAACTGACGCTAAACAAGATAGAAGCAACAATGTATTTTTGTTCTTATGATTAAAAATAAAGAGGTTGAAGGAACCAGCAGCTTTCTCTCTTTTAATCCATACTTTGTTTTCATTATACTGTTTCTACAAAGGAATTAAATTTTTTTTTAAAAAAAAGACATGGTTTGGAAATCTTGTTAATACACAAGTTATACCAAGCATCAAACCTAGAGCTAAACAGGGCTCATTCCAGTGTGCACATGTGCACTAGCCAGCTAATTTTCAGGTGTGCATGCATGCCAGAACCCGGAAGTTCAGCTTTTCTGGAGCCTGATCCCTTTGCGCATGCAGCAGTGCTGAAAACTGACCTGCATATGTGCGCTTGCCAACTAATTGTTGGGTGCGTATGCCTGCTAGAACCTGGAAGTTCTTGACGAGCATGCATGTATGCATGCAATGCTTCTGTGCTACCCTTTTGGCACTCGGTGCCAAAAAGGTTTGCCATCACTGTACTATATCATCTTTTATTTTTCTAGAAGTCTAAATGATTGGAATTAAGCATTCTTTTAAAAAGCAACATCCTCATACAAATCTTTGGTGTTTTTCTTCTTTTTAAGAAAACAGCATGAGCTTTTGAATTCGCATTTAGACATCTTCTCCAAATGGGTGGCCTCCATTTTTCGGCTGATTTTCAGGCAGTTTTCCAACACGCTGGCACCTACGAAGACCGGAAACCAGAAGAGCAGTTGGTGACGGCACATGTGCTAGCTGACCAACCACACTCAGCATGTAGTCCTTAATGAAACTGCATCTACATGGAGGGAAGTATGCAGTGGAGTACCCCAAGGCTCTGTTTTAGGCCCAGTACTCTTCAA
>JAPKID020006563.1:0-10605 GCA_026931265.2 Tropidonophis doriae | reverse complement strand
CTGTGAACCGCCCCGAGTCCCTTCGGGGAGAGGGGGCGGTCTATAAATCTACTAAAATAAATAAATAAATAAATAAATAAATTAATTAATATACTATAGTGCATCTTATTTGCATATTGTCTAGAAACTCTTGAATACAACTTATAAATCTGTAAAAAACATATTCCATTTATAAATATATACCATATTTCCATCATCTACTACTTAAAATAAGCAAAAAATAGGAAACATTACTAAACTAGTTACCTATAAAATGTGCTGAACATACCTGAGGAAGAGTAGATTGAGGTTGCTGTATTTGCATCTACTTCAACCAATGACCTGCAGTTTGATTCAGACAACGAACCCAGGACTGTCACTGGTGCTAGGCTGGGATGTCTTAAGGCAGCTTTCAATGGAGCAATATGGTTATACTGCACAGATGTCATGCATCCAGTGAATCCAAAGGAGTTTGCCTTGGAGATTTCCAGATCCAGGCCCTGACTATCTGTAAAACACAGAGCAAATAGGTGCTTCTTCATTTATACTGCAATTCCATATGGACATTAAAGGACAGCTGACATTAATTCCTACCTATTTAACTACAATCTTTAGTTAGTTTTGACCAATTAATGTAATGCAATCTTCAAACTATAGTTGGAAACTTGCTATACTGTTACTTGCCTATTTGTCCCCACCTACCTGTATGACCCAAGAGTAATCTTTTTTATAAATTCTAACAAAAAGAAATCTAGATTCAGGTCTAAAACACTGGTGTCAAAATCGTGGTGTCACGTGATGTATCGGGACTTTTTTTTCCCCTTCCCAGAGCTGGGGTGGGCATGGCCTGTATGTGATGCATCTGACCCAGTTTGACACCCCTTGTCTAAGATTTAGGGTACAAGCTTACTCCAAGTCTGTGAAATAATTTCCTTAGTAGGTTTGAGATGCTGCACAACAGAGATAATCTGCATATAATACAAATAATATGTTTAAAAACACTGATTTTCAGGCATATGCAATGTAATGTGTTGAGGTGGGAACACTTACAAGAGAACCCCCCCTCCCAACACATTATTAAGTATTGTGAATTATAGATATTATGTTTTCCTTGGTGTTTCTTGATTTGAACTAAAGACATTAGGGTTATGATAATTTTGCTTTTGCAAAAAATTTTTTTATGACTTTAATATCACACGGGTGTGCAGTAGCTAGACGCAGCATTGCAGGCTAATTCTGCCAACTGCCAGGAGTTTGATCCTGACCAACTCAAGGCCAACTCAGTCTTCCATCCTTCCGAGGTTGGTAAAGCAAAGACCCCGATTGTTGCAAGATGCTGACATTATAAACCACTTAGAGAGGTCTGTAAACCACTGCGAAGAAGTATACAAGTCTAAGTGCTATTGCCATCTGGGTTATTCATGGCTATGCTCCTGGTTCAGCAATCATGCCTGTTTGAGCAGTTTGAGATATAAAGAAAAGGGGAAGGAAGCTCACATTTCTATAAAAATCATTGAAAAAGAGAATGCAGTGTATAAATCATGCAGTAAAGCTCAAAACACATTGCACAATTTTCAAAATAAATCTGCTGTTCCGCAGTTTTATAAACCTTTGGCAAGACAATACAATTATCCCTCTAAAGCTACTGATCATTTATTTCACAATTTGGGTTTTTAATAATGTTTCCTGTGTGGGTCATATCCTGTGCTTTCCTATGGCCTTATATAATTCAAGTTCAGCAGCTCTAGAATCATGGTGCTACAAAATTATACCACTAACGAATGGGGAAAGATCTCACCTCCTAGATGTCAAGTTCATTTTTTTTATTATATCTCGGTGTAGGTATAATAAAATTGGTATTTTTTTTAAATTAAATGTAGTTCTAGGAAGTGAGGATCGTGATTTAGAGAAGCATTCAATATTTGTATCTAGTTCTAATTATCCATAGATGAACTTGCTGAATTTGTTGTGCTTTGGAAATCAAGCTACATCACTGTTGGGGACTGATATTCTGGAAGCCCGCAAAAAATACACTGTCTGGGATACAGGCAAAAAGTATACTTTCAAGTGACTTAGTCAAGTGACTAAGTATCAATTTTATGTTGTGCTACTTATTAAGCTAATATGTCATAATGTGTAATTCTCGCTTTCTCCCTTTCCCTTCCCCCCTCCTTCATTGAAGTGTAGGGTTGCTTTGAAATGCTGTAAAAGCAACCAGGGAAAACACTGTGGTTATGTGCTTCCTGGGCCTAAAGGTCAAAGCTACCTCCTACATCAGATAAAGTGTTAAGAACATGGAAGATGACTTCTCCATTTATAACCCATGGACTCTCTTTCCTTCTTGCTTGCATCATTAGTCACGGCCAGGGTTATGCTGCTATGCGGAGGATTAATCACATGTTCAGATTGCCTGGGTGCTCAGGGGTGTTTTGAAGTCAACATCATATGTGAAGTTCATTCAAGGACAATTTTATCTAATATCCTTTTATATATTGCTAGTGATTTGACAAGTGCTATGTAACTTTACCTGAAACAAATATGATATCTACCATAGCCTTTATATTCCTGTCTAGAAATGACAGCTTGCTTACTTTTCAGGCTGTTTTTGTGTTTTGCAGAAAAAGAATTGGGGCTCCCTCTATGAGCACAGAAGATTTTGCATAATGAAGGCAGCTGGTTAAAATGACTCTTTTACAGAAATAATATTATAAAGGTTATATAAAAGAATTTATGAGAAAAATATTGTTTTTCCCTCAACAATCAAATTAACGTGGTTGAAGTTTCTCATATATTTTGATGGAAACTCCTTGTCAGCTCAGCAATATTGGCTTTTATGTATGCTTACAGATGGAACTAAAAGTTTGATTGCATTTGATATACACATTTTAAAATAAATTTTGATTGTGGTGCCTGCCTTGCCGGCTGAGAACTCCCTTCATTCTTCAACAGCAGATAGGAGAGCTCTGCTCCTAACTCTAACCTAGTTATCCAGTTGACCCAGAAGCTAGAAGTAACTTTGCTGTGTTCAAATATTTATTTCTCTGTCAAAAACAAATTTATGGGGAAGGAATGGTGTAGAAAAACAATTGCCTGTCTACTTGCCCAAGATTGGTGCCTGTACACCACACAGAAAACATAAAGGCATTGGTGTTTAGAAGCTTATAAATTGAAATAAATGAATTAATTAAAGAAGAAACTTTAAATAAATGTATTGATTATAAGTTGCCATTTTATGTCCATTTATTACACCACTTGCTGAGGCATGCAAGGTGGAAGACCTGGAGGTGGAGGCGCAGAACAAGGTGAGAAGCTGTCTGGGTCTTTGTCTGAAACAGAGCCAAGTTATTTATTCTACTTTTAGCCCATGGTTTTTGCTCTACATACAAGATTTAGCATGTTCCAAGGGCAAGTTTCCTCTATTAAACAATGCCGTCAGATTGGACTCATGTTTTATCTATGGCAACCTTGTGGAACTGTATTCCTTCAGGGATCCTTATGGACTTTTGGACCAAGAGTTTAGGCATGTTCTATCAATGATATGATTGTTATGATGGCAAGGTGTCATTTAGCCAGGGCCACATCAGTTGCTTTTAATTATTGAGTTTTAATTTTTCTATCCTGCCCAGAGTCGTTGCAGTGAGAGGGGAAGCCAAATCGATTATCTAAACAAACAAACAAACAAACTTTTTTTTTTAAAAATCAAATCCCATCTGCTGATTGGGCTTAATGATTTGATAGCTCTTGCTGCCACCACCTATCTTTCAAAAAGCTGACCTCATGTAACTGTAGTAGGTATGCAAGGTAAGAGTCACATGCCCAATTGCCTTTCTCTTCATTAAAGCAACAACAACAACAACAAAAGCCAAACAGCACTGTCTCTGGGCTCTGTGGTATAGATAAGAAATGCAAACCTTCTTTTTCCTTTGGGAAAATGTATTAAGAGAAAAAAATATTTATTAAAGGAACATCCTCCGCATTTAAACTTTATTGAAATGGATTGAAAAAAGATACATTTGTATTCTGATTACATGATGTTCAGACAAATACAAATCTGTCACCAAACAAAACAACATCCTAAAGCGAACAGAGTGCTCCGGACTGACCAAAGGATTGCACTCATTTGCTAGAAACTGATTGCTCTTTGCAGAGATCCCTGAGAAGATGCTGAAGAAACATCAACATATTAAAGATTAGAAAACATTCTTCAACATGGCCTATAATTTTTGAAGGAAAATACTTTTGTGAAGAAAAATATTACTACAATTGTGAGAAATACAGTCTGCCTGCCCGTCCTTCATTGTGTTTGTGTGTGTGTGAGAGAGAGAGAGAAAGAGAGTGAGCGAGAGAGAGAGAGGAAGGGAGGGAGGGAGGGAGGGATGGGCAGGCAGACTATATTTTTCACAATCCTACTAATATTTTCCTTCACAAGCCAGCTTTTCAAAAACAGAGGCTTTAGCCCTCACTTAAATGGCACACTCTCTTAGAACAGTGTAAAGCATTATGGTTCAGAAAAGATTTGTAGCGTTTCTCATGTTTCCACATTTAAATTAACTAAATATATCTAAACTGAACATTAAATCTGATTTGTTGCCATGTTGCAATATTACAACTTTTAGAAATTCTAATACTATTTAGAGCCCTTGTCATATGAACACAGAAAACCAGCATCTCCAATGATGTGACTCATATAAGGTCAAGGCTCAGAAGTGAACTTACAACCTGAAGTTCTTTCATGAACTTTCAACTGATGGAATTATATTCCTACTATCGGGGGTTGGAGGACAACCCTAACCACACAGCTGAAGTTTTGAAATAATTTCTACAAAAGCCAGATGTATAATACAATTTTAAGGCAATCGGCATGGATAACTAGGCTTTCCTATCCAGAGCTAATCAAATGAACTGCAATGTATCAATTTTTTAAAAGCCATTCAGGCCACTTTGAGAGGATGTCAATTCAAAAATGAGATGCACACAATTTTCTTGGATGAGAAAATTGCCTTCATTTTGTTATGATTCAACTTCAGGTTACTGGCACTTATTAAACCCATTTTTGATGCGGGAGAGGTTTTAACATCACCACTGCTTTACCTGATATATGAGACACCAATACTAATATTTCACTCCAAAATCTTTGCTTTTAGGACCTAGCAGCTTCATATAGGTTTAAAAAACAGAAGAAATAATAGGGAAATTTGTAGGATTCCACCATTAAAATAAAATCTTGTAAAATCCTTTTATGCAACTTTCTGAAACTGAACCTGAGGATAATGAGTTGAACATAATCATGTTCTCCAAATCTGCAACCCAGTTTAATAGGTTTACTTGGATGGAAACTCCATGGTCACTTTTGGATGTGACAGCATATGTACTTGAGGTTCAATATGAGCTCCTTGACAATCATATGATGTTCTTATCAGGCACTTTACTATATTCTGTTAAGACCTGAATACTCTCTGTTTTCAGAGCAGTTGTATTATTGCAGATATACCATCATTTTGAAGATCAATCTGTGCAGTCATTGGAGGGGATGTCGGAAGGCCCTGACCCAAATTCCTTACATCTTGACCAAAGTAAGGATTAAAGGTCTGTTATTGGAAAGAATTCAGTAGCTAGCTGCAGTGATTTTATTTATTTTTTAATGTAAAATCATGGGAGCATGTTCTGGATGTAGTCATGTGGTCAACATATGATCATGAGTTGGCTATGAGGTCTTCATGTATTCATGGTTATTGATTCTCTATGAATGCTGTAGGCTCATAAACAAACATATGCCGTACTTTTTGGAGTATAAAATGCACTAAACTATAAGACGCACCCAGGTTTTGAAGAGGCATTTTTTTTAAAAAAGTAGGTAGATAGGTAGAGGGAGAGAGAGAGGGAGAGAAAGAAATACTGTAGGTAGGTAGGGAGAGAGAGAGAGAGAGAGTAGTTAGGTAGGTAGGTAGATAAAGCGATAGAGAGAGAGAAATACAGTAGGTAGGGAGAGAGACAGTGTAAATAGGTAAGTAGAGGGATAGAGAGAGAGAAATATAGAGAGAGAAATACAGTAGATAGATAGGGAGAGAGAGAGTAAGTAGGTTGCTAGGTAGAGGGATAGAAAAAATAGAGAGAGAGAAATAGAGTAGATAGATAGGGGGAGAGAGAGAAGGTAGGTAGGTAGATAGGTAGAGGGGGAGGAGATTGAAATACAGTAGGTAGGTAGGGGGAGAGAGAGAAAGAGAAGATAGGTAGGTAGGTAGATGTTTCTAGGTGTATTTATCCATGTGCTGGAGAAGGAAATAGCGAACAACTTGTTAGCACCTAAAACTTTGTTTCTGCTGGGACAGCACTTGACCAATGTAATTCTCATCAACCACTCTAACTAAACAGCTTTCCGAAAGGGAAAAAAAGTTCACAAAAACGGGCCCGTTTTTTTTTAAAAAGGCATGAATAGCCTTGGGAGGGGGCTTGCAGAGTACTCCTGGGAGGGGTAGGGGGCGGCAAAAATGAGCAAAAAACCAGCCCTTTTTTCTGTAAAACAAATTGCATGCCTTATGAAGGCTTATAGAGTGCTGCTGAGGGGGCAAAAACCGGCCCATTTTAGGCTCATTTCTGCCCTCTCCAGCCCCAGGAGCTGTCTGAAAGCCCCCATAGGGCTATGTACGGCCATTTTGGTGAAGGGAGCAGGGCTTCAGGAGGCAAAAAAATGCTGTATTTGGTGTATAAGAAACACCCAGGTTTTTAGCTTCTATTTAGAGGAAAAAGGAGCATCTGAAAAATATGGTAAATTACAAACCCATAGCTCCAACTGATTTCAATCAAATTTTGACCAGGAATGTTAAGAAATAATTTTTCCTTTTTATAGCTGGATATGTGTAATATATTACATAATTACACCATGCATTAATTGTTAATTGTTAAAACTTAAATCTTAATTTTAAAAATGGAATAGAACACTTTTTCTTTCTATATTAGAATGTATTTTAGGCATTTTAGAACTATCTTAAGGATTATTTATTTTAGATATTGTGTAAGATTTCTGCTTTTCATACAAACCATGTATTACTACAACAACCAAATTTATGGTTAAGTGCACAGAAACTGTCTGTAATTGTTAGGTACAAACAACCAAACCCTCATGTGTAGATTTCAAACTACTTTATTATTTTTTGCCTATAGCACAGGAATCTTCCCAGATTTTGTAACCTGTAGACTATATAAGGTTCAAAAGTGTGCATGTGAGAGCGGGAGGGGGCAGAAGGGGGTCTCAATTGCCCTCTTATGTTTAGAGGTGTCTCTATGCTAATTTTCCATTGAGCCACTCTCCAACATTAATTGATTTTGAAGCTTTATAAAAAATAGATACTATACATGTTTTTAATGTTGATTTTGTTAAAACTACATTATTTTCTTACATTATTTCAGAGAAACTCAAATGTTAAAAAGATATAATATAAAATGAACTAATTTAAATCTTGTAAGTAACTCAATTGAAACCAGCACTTAGTCATAAAAATAATTGGTCTTGTTACACAATTAGGTCGAGAATAAATATAGGTCAAGGAATCTTGACTCTGAAGTACAATGCTATATAACTGAAACATTCTTGTACAAATTTGCTCAAACATGTTAGGATTTCATACCCTTTATTCCAGGAAGTTTACTTTTCATTAGCCTGCTAAAAAGAAAAAAAAGAGGATATGCCCTATAATAATTTAAAAATGAATTTTAGTTATATACTTTCAAGGATGCTTTTTGTTTCAGTTTTACTATAAAGCTTCAGTGATTAAGGGTAACAAAAGATGCAGTTTTGTTCTTAGTAAATAGAAATATTATACACATTTATGTAGCACCTTGATATCTAAAGGGCAAAAAGGAATACAAAGTACCCTTAATTGTAGTAAACATCTATTTCTATAGGAAGTGTGAAATGAAGGATGTACTTGAGAAATAATTTCACTTCCATATTTATATTAATTTTATTTAATACAAACATATTTATATTAATTTGTACTACTTCTAAAAATCAATTTATTTAATAATGCCCTTGGAATATCTGCTTAGAGGTGGAAATTGCACCACAGAATTATGTATAATTTCAAAACTACAGATGCCAGTGTTCAGTATATTATCTTATTCTCTTTAATAAGTATATTCTGAAAATTATAGCCTCAAAGAAAATAAAACCTGCTAGGATATTAAATAATTAGAATAGAAAAGTCTAGTTGGAGTAAGCACTAACCTAGAAATTAAATCTTTTTATTTGGGGATACTGTGTTTATTTGCAAAATTTCATGTTTTCTTCAGTTTGGTAAATGACTAGCTTCCTATTACTTTGAATAAATCATCATATGTCAGCTGTTGAGCCACTTTCTTTTGAGACTCATACAAACTGAGGATTACCATATGGAACAAGATCATTGCTGCAGAGAAGTTCTATTTCATATAGTCCAATTTTGCACATTGTATACCTCTGCTAATAACAGAGAAACTTAACAAAAATAATATATTTAAGAGTTATTTAAGAGTTTTCTCTGAAAACTTTCTAATGTTTAGGATCAAATAAAAAGACACAATGAATTTGCCACTACTTTTGCTTAACTGTAATAACAATCTCAATCAAATTATGGTGACTGTCAATCATGCACTTTATTACTCCATGATTGGCTTACTGCAGTGCACTGTATGTGAGTCTGCCCTTGAAAACCACTTGGATTGTGGTTGGTGCAAAAGATGGCAATCCAAAGCTAGTGTGTGTGAGTTGCTTCAGTGGTATTACACCTCTAGTAGAACAACTCAGGGATCAGCTGTTGGGTCCTTGATGCTTTTTGATCTTAGCTACTTTCTTGCAGACACTTCATTTCCATGCTAGATAACAGTGCAAGCAGCAGCGGGGTTTGGTGGCTGTTTATACATTGGAGCTTGCCCTACCAGCATTGCCATCTCCCCAGGATTTCTTAGTGATTTCCCATCTAGATATTAATCAAGCTGAAATATGTTTAGAGATTTTGTAGATTAGCCAAGGTCAGTGGGATGGTGCCACCTGCTTAGCGTGAAAACATTCAGAACTCTTAGTTATCTCTGTCCATTTTTTCAAGACATACTTATGAGACATAAAACTAATTATTATTCAAATATCCATACTGTTCTTAGCAAAATATTCCAAGCATCCGTCCAGATGTTTTTTTAAAAAAGTGATTTAGTATCAAATCATAAGCACAGATACCTGAATGATGTGGCATGTCATCCTAGGCTGATTAAGTATTATGCTAAGCATTACTTCTTTGTGTGAGTGTGGGTGTGTTTTATTATTCTCTTTACATTTTATGGACGTGCTTTTAAAAATGCCAACATTTCAATAAAATTATTATTGGCAGGTGTGGAATTCTTTAGTTGTGATATGACTGTTTATTATTTCTTCTTTGGGATATGACTATACATCATTTCTTCAACCTACCGAACTTCATACATGTCTGTCTCAACATTTAGAGGCCTCCAGATTGGGTCGGATAGGCTGCAAAGGATGCTGAGGATTGATAAATTGATGGGTTACAGCCAAAGAAGGCAACATCCAAAACAGGAGAGTAAATTATTCTGAAATATACAAAATCTATAGACCTCCTAAACATGAGACCGAGAAGAAGAAAAAAGCAGTTAAATGTCAATGCAGAATTGTTTTATAACACGATGTCGCAGCTTTTCCTCATTTCTTTAAAAAAAAAAAATCCAATTTACAGTTTGGGAAACAGCTCACAAATAGGAAATAATCCTATTCCTACACAATAGGAGTTAATTTAAACGCTGTCAAAAGGATCTTTTTGTGCATGTTTTTCCTCACCCCCAAACTTGGCAAGAGGACACTTCCACTGTCCTTATAGAGGAAGTGCAAGGTTGTCATGTTCTCCAGGAAGAAGCCTTAACCACCCACTTGGCTCAGATGCCAAGCCTGCCTTATGGTGGTGATGATGGTGGTGGAAATACTACATTTCTTTTCTTCCAGAATAGGAAACCACCACCTCCACCTCCGAGCTCCAACACTGCAGCTGTGCCAGAAAGGGGGATTGGGGACGGGGATTCCTGCTTGCCGGTGGGGATTACAGTCTTCACTGCCTCGTGCAAGTAGGTGTGTCGTTACACACACGCACATGCAAACACCCCCCACACCCCCACCCGCATTTGCCTCCCGTCTGCCACTGACAGCAGGAGAAGGCAAAGCATGTACACCAGGGCGGAACAAAGGCCTCTCGATCCGGATTCCTCAAACCGAATCCCCCGATTTGTTTCCCTCCCCACCCCACAACCTTTCCCAGGAAACCGGAGCTGGGTGACACACCACCCGGCGACGCTTGACACGCGTCCCCGGCAAGTGGCCGCTTCTCACAAGGCGCTCACCTGCTGCGGCGGCGGCTTGTCCTCGTCCCCCGCCAGAAGCAGCGAGGACTGGGGGGGATGCGATTGCTGCTGCTGCCGCCGCCGCTTGTGCCGGGATGCGGCCCCTCTGCCCCTCAAGGACGGCGGCGGCCCCGATCCCCGTTCCCACTCGCTTTCCAAGAGGCACTCGGGCGGCAGCAGCAGTTCCTCGGTCGAGCCCATGGTCGTCGCCGGCGCCCGTCCCGGCGCCTACGAAAGCGGAGGGCCCGCAGT
>JAPKID020006562.1:0-10605 GCA_026931265.2 Tropidonophis doriae | reverse complement strand
AATGATCAAAATCAATGTCAAACTGGCCAAAACACTCAATTTCAGTGGGGGTTGAATAATTTTGACCACAACTGTAGTTCCTCATCCTTTGACTTCTTGAACTCACTGAATCTAAATGCAACATCCTTGTGAAGTTTGGATTTATCTTATAATAAATTAGGACTAAAGGGACACAGTGACTTAGTGGTTAAGACACTGAGGTTTTCGATCAGAAAGGTTGGCAGTTCGGTGGTTCGAATCCCTAGCACCGCATAATGGAGTGAGCTCCTGTTACTTGTCCCAGCTTCTACCAACCTAGCAGTTTGAAAGCATGTAGAAGTGCAAGTAGAAAAACACCTTTGGTGGGAAGGAAACAGCGTTCCGTGTGCCTTCAGCGTTTAGTCACGCCAGTCACATGACCATGGAGACATCTTTGGACAGCGCTGGTTCTTCGGCTTTGAAACAGAGATGACCACTGCTCCCTAGAGTTGGGAACAACTAGCACATATGTGCGAGGGAATCTTTACCTTTACCTTAAGTTAGGACTAGCCTATTCCATTTTTGAACTCTTAGCTTTTCTCTTTTGCAGGCCAACCATCTTGGCAGTAGTGACAGAAAGAATAATGTTGGAGGCTCACTTTTGCCCAAGAATATTGCAGTAGTAGCACCTAGGTTCAAGGCTTTGAGAAATTCTAGTTTTCCAGGAATCTGTCAGAGGAATAATTTGGGGTTCCAACTTGAATTGGGGTTGCCCAAGCATTAAAAAATGAAATGAGAAATGGGATATAGTGACACAGCTTTATAGGGGAGTTTGTCCTGGGTATGGAAGTATGTTTATGTGCTGATTCTAGGGTGATACTGGAGAGGCATGTATGTGTGTCATCTATGATGCTTATTCTTGTGAACATGCAATTGCACTGGAAAACTGAATTTAATTATTAGTGTTGATAGATCTTATTCTTTGATATGTGGATTATATCTGGGTAACTCATTTGGGGGTTTGAGAAAGTTTGATTAAAATTTTTTCCGTTTTCTATTTTTGCTTGATTAACTGAGTTTCAACTTGTCTGTCAATTATCTAATGGAGACTCTGATTCTCAGTCCATTGTGGATTCTGTTAATGTTTTAAAGGAAGATGAAACCAGTATAAGGAAAAAATACATTTTGATATAAAATCTCTCACAATTCTAAGCTCATTTCCCAAGGATTCAACATCTTGGTGTATAATTTTAGTTATATTCAACATACCTGATTGGCCCACTAGAAATTATTGTCCCATTTGTTGCAATACTTGAATGGTATTACTTATTTTGGGAACCAATAATATCCAAATTATAGTTCTGACATTCACAGAATACCCCTTAGGCATCCATGCTGTGTCATCCTTGGACTAATAAACTTTAATCTATTATCATATAATGAACCATACATTCAGTCGAACACCATTATTAGGAACGATCATGAAATCCTGATGTTATGCAATACTGTTATGGAAGTCTCCTAGTTTTTAGTCATATGTGATTATTTTCCCATAAAACAAAAGAGAACAACAACCCAATCTGCTTTCATGGATTCTGGAGATGAGTATGTCCTACTTTTTTTAAAACCTTAAGTGAAAATTGTTTATTTCAAAATGAATCTATAAGATACTGTTTCTCCTCACATTCTGTAATACCTGTACATTTTCCAATATCCTAAAAGTGTTTTCATTAATTTACTTAGAGCAAATACTCTTAACCACCCTGTAATTTCCTGCATTACTTCAGATTCTTTTTTGAACATTCACATTCAATTAGTTCTCTTTCCAATCTCTCATTGGAGGAGGAACTTTAGAATGACAGCAAAATGGACTTGCAGTACTGGCCACCTCACCTTAAGCTTGTCCTTGGGCAGTATCACAATAAGAAGAAAAATACTACTATAATTCTAGAACAAGTAGTAACAACTTAACATGATCTCAGTCATGGGCTGGGAACAAGATAAAGGCAGTAAAAAAAGAGAGACTAAAATAGACCATGTGCCTCAAATAATCACAATTATTTAGGGTATTCAATAAAATACAACACTGTCTTCTAAGCAGGTAGAATTGAGCAGAAATATTTTTTGAAAGGATAAATGATGAACCCTCCCTAAATTGTTGCAAACGACTATCTCAATTCAATGACAATGTTGCCACTGCAAACCACATTCATGTCCCCCTGAACTGGCATGTTAGTATTATCATTGTCAAATACTTCTACTTGAAATTATGAAAAGTGCAAATAATGTTACTAAAGCCAGGGCTGAAAGATGGATGAAAATAATTTGACCTTTTGATTAATTATAATTCACAAGTTTGAGAAAAGCTCATTTTTAGGAGTCCTGTAGGATTCAGTTGCTGGCTCCAGCCTCTCCTTATGTTTTCCTTCATTGATGAAAATAATTTAGGAAAATTATAAAATGGTGTGTCAATCAATTGAAGCTCCTTTAATTCCAACTGAGCTTCTTTAACTCCAGTTGAGCTAGTGAATAATGAGTTTTCATACCAAGCCTGTAGAATTCCAGATGTAGAGCAAATACCCTATGTCTGTGATGGCGAACCTATGGCATGCGTGCCACAGGTGGCACACGGAGCCATTTATTACGGCATGCTAGGCATTGCCCTGTCAGCTCCAGCACGCATGTGCATGCTGGCCAGCTGAATTCGGCCTTTTTTTGAGGCCATTTTTCACCCTCCAGAGGCTTCCTTGAAGCCTCCGGAGTGCAAAAAACCAACCCTATGGGAAAATTGGAAATTTGGGAATGTAGGTTTGTTTGTAGGGCCATTTTTTTGCCCGCCGGAGCATTAAGGAAGCTTCAGGAGGCTTCCCTGAAGGCTCCAGAAAGCAAAAAACAGTCCTACGAGCAAACAGGAAGTGACTTTTGGTTTGTCTGTAAGGCCATTTTTCGCCCTCAGGAGGCTTTAGGGAAGCTAGAAAGCCTCTGGAACCTGGGGAGGGGAAAAACAGAACGCCAAAAGCCGTGGGTGGAGCATTGGTTGTGTGCACATGTACAGAGGGGAGAAGCATGCACATGTGTGGCACGTCCACACACGACTCCCTTTGCACACACACCCCGCTTTTGCCACAGGAGCCAAAAAAGGTTCGCCATCACTGCCCTATGTGGTAGTCTTCACACAACCTATTCTGCCCCCTAAGCAAGTGAGTTCTCCAAAAGAGAAAGACTCCAGGCAGATGACATGTTTATCAGGGTCCCCTAATATCTGGAGTTGTCCCCACTCAGCATTATTATTGTTAATTTGCATCTAATGAATCCCGTGAGCTAAACCAATGTTTTTCAAGCTTGGCAGCGTTTAAGATGTGTGGACTTCAACCCCCAGAATTCTTCAGCTAGTATGCTGGCTGGAGAATGTCGGGGGTTGAAGTTCACATATCTTAAAAATGCCACGCTTGAAAACAGTGCGCTAAACCATAACAAGCGAGCAAACTTAACAATAGAACTGAGGACACCGCTGCAGCTTCAAGAAGTCTTTGAGGAAAACTCCTCACGTGCCTAGTTGTATCTCATCCTAGCTTCTTGATTACTGCTTGAACCCAGTCATCCAAGCCTCAGAGTACTTAATCCCACTGAACAAACTTTGGGGCTCCGGTTCGCAACTCATGGCTAGCGGTGACGGAATTCCTTCTTTCCCCAACACCTTGACTGGATGAAGTCAACCTGCAACAATATGGGGAAATATATACGTGTAACATCACGTGTGAATGAAGGGCACTCAAGGGTGGCAAAACGATAACCCCGAAGAAGCCACTGTAAAAGGATTCGTTTCTCGCTAAACAGGTTGCCGCCAGTTCCTGAGTCATACGGGACTGAGTTTTCAGCGTGGGCGTGCTTCACACAGATTGCCCTTCTCAGCACCCACCCAGCCGGTTGCCCAAAGGAGGTGTGCGGGGACGCTCAGCATTCAGAAGCCCCAACCTTTCCCGACGGCGCTGAAATTACTCTATATCCCCTCCCGGCTCTGAGACCGGCTAACTAGAGGGTTAAGTGCAGCTCCGCCTCCTTCCCGATCACATGCTGCCGAGTTGCAAAGGGTGGCTCGGTCAGCTGATAAAGCAATCACGCGGTTGGGCTGCTCAGTCATCTTCAGCAGATCCCGGGTCGCGGTGTTGCTCGCCTGGTCTAGCTCGATCTTGCTATGATGGGGCTTCGCGATTTAATATTGCTCGCCTGTCTGGTGGCGGCTTGTTCGGCGCTGATCAGGTGAGGATCGGCTTTCTCTTGGTGCTAAAGGACCCCCGAGTGGGAGGGGAGGGGAGGGGGGGAGGTTGGTAGTTTTGCAAACAGACTTGGGAGCTTAAAGAAACCGAGGCTGAATTTTGCAAGGCGTGGACACCATTGTTGTGGCCTCCGTTGTTGTGGGCACCGTTTAGTAACTCTTCTGGATACTTTCATTCCTCTGGGAAGGTGTGCTTAAAAGCAGCCACCGTGTTTTGATTTTTGCCGACCCTTAGGCGTCGATTGATTCGAATTAGAAGAGCCCGATCGCATCCTCTGAGTTGGATGCTCTGCTGAAGAAGTTAAAAAAAAAAGTTATTTTTTTTTCTGGGCGGACTTAAATGTGGACAATTTGTTTGAAAGGAAACTGGGGTGCTCTGGAATCGGTGGCTCATCTTCCTTACTGCCGACTTCTTTCAGAACTGCACCTTCAGTTCTTTCAGATCAATTCTCAATATGCTTGCTCTAAGCTAAAGCTATTGAGGAAACCTGCCCGAGGGCTCTTTTAACTAAGACCTTTCCCGATGGTCTTGTGATAGCAAATTAAAGACCACCCTTTCTAGAAGGCACCAGGTTGCAAAAGTTGGCGCTAATTTAAAAAGAAAAAGAAACCCTTGATTATGTTAATGTTGTAATCAGGCTATTGATGATGTCCACAGCATGAAAGATCTTGTTTTATTTCAGTTTCTGTTTTATTTTTTCCCCACTTTGTGGCCTTTGAACATTTCCCCCCCCCCCCCCGTCTGATTCATGCACCCATGCACTTTTCTTGATAATATGCTTCTGAAATTTTCCAAAAGACAGCCATCATCTAATACATTGCTTCTTTCCTCCGTCCCCCTCCCCCCTCCTTAGGCACTTGGGGATGGGAAGGGAAACATTTGCCAAGTGTATTGATGTACACTTGTTAAATAATTTTCAAGTGGTTGAGATCTGATGGACATTGTCTAGTTTGTGGTTTCAGGATGAAAAAAGATGCAAAACTTGAATTGCGTAAAAGTTAAAATACTTGTGTCTTTCATTTGGGCAGGGAGAGAATTTAATTTTTGAGCAGCAATTAATTTACTTCATCTGCAAAATGGCAAGGGGAACAGTCCAAGTGAATAGTATAAGTTCTCTGGTAGCTGCCTACTGTTTGGATCTGTAAAGATAAATTTCATCGTAAAAACACACTTCTAGCCCCAACTGCCACAAAATAGTTCCCCTCCCTTGTGTCACTTATCTTCTTGTTTTTATATATGCATCAGACAACCCCTATTAAAGATAGCATTATCCTAAAAATCAACACAATCATACTACTTTGGTGGTGTATTTTAATAGTAGAAAGAAGTGCCTATGTGTCTGGTAGTGTTGAGATCCATGCTGGTCAGATGAATAATATAATTATGCTCAGATATTCCATTATAATTTTTTAAAGCGCAGACTTATTTCTTAGAATATAGGAGAGAGCCTAATTCTTCACCCTAATTCTGCAGATGTGAGTTGAAAAGTTAACAGCACAGTTAAGTTATATTTAGGCATCTCCATTGGCGAGAAAGGTCACCCTGAGCAGAGTCTATAACTCTTCCTTGCTGTCTGCAGGAATTAGGAAAATACTCTATCGCTGATGTGAGACTGTTTATTTCTTTTACATCTAATTCAGCTTTATTTTTCAGCCTAATACATCATTGTAGGCTGATGTGGCATTCCAGGAATGAGATAACCATGCTTGTTTGTTATATGTTTTTGAAATCTTAATTGACATTTTGTTTAAACATAATGTAATTTGAGTGAAATACTGAAGTTGAAAATCAATGTATTCTGTGATTAGCACAGCATCCAGTATTTGATGCAAGTGTTTTCTTTCTTCTAATAAGGTCCCCAAATTTCTTATTTTGATAACCAAGCAGGTTTTTTATTATTATCACTCGGATAGTTAGCATTAGTACTGATTGGGGAAGAAGAAAGTTCTATTCTTCTTTTCCCAAAGTCTCTAATAGGCCTCGACAATTGGCTGCTTTCAGAAAGAAGCATTGTGAGATTATGATGATGATTATGATAGCATCCACTTTTCAAAATCTTTTCCTACTTGCTAGAGAAAGGGATAGTCTGGATACAGGGCCCAAATTGAAGGCAACATAAAATGGCTGGCTTCCAATATCACATGAAGTTTGTGGACCTGATTTCAATAGGCAGTGCCATTGGAACTTGCTGACACTAATGAAAAACCAGTAGGAGTAAATGTAGTAATTAAAACTGCAGCCTGATTCTCATGAGATTAAGCACCATTGAATTTCTGTTTGAGCATATATTGACTACTGTACAGAATGAATGACTAAAGTTACTTTCATTTACTTTTGGGCTTCTTTCATTGAGGAGTGTGCCTGCATTTTAAAATGTGAATAATACCACTTAAATAAAATTCTTTCCTACTTCCCCCCTTCCCCCTATTTTCCAACACCATAAAGACAACTTGATTTCTCTATCTTTTAAACTTGTTGGTTCCTGTTAAACCTGTTGGTAATTCTTTCTGGTTTGATATTGTATACATGGTATAATACCATATATAACTCTGATTTTGATATGAGGGTTAAGCACAACATGAAACAGATTGTAGGTCAGGAGGATGCCTTTTGGTCTTTAGATAATGCATATTTTTGATATTTCAGGAATTTTATCCTTCCAAGTAATGTATTAACTTTAAAGTGACATTTAACAGATTAGAGATGTCAGTCCAAAGTAATTAGAGCTAACATGGGAAGCTTTCAGAGGTTGGCCTTTTAGCCAATACAGGTTAATAAAAGGGAGTAATGAAGCTTTGAAACCCTGATCTGTAGGGAGGTTCCCATAATTACTGCAGGGTAAACTAGCAAGGCTCCATTAACTTCACAAGACTCATGCCAGTAAATCCTGGTGGAGAATGCCTCTACTAGACAAACTGAACTTGATGGTTAGGTTTAGATAAAAAAAGGAAAACTATTACTTATATGCTGTGGATAGTCTTGGCTTACCAGCACAATTGACATCAGAATTTCCATTGCTAAGTAAGGTCATTAAGTGAGTCATGCCCAATTTTATGTCCTTTTTGTGCCACGGTTGTTAAGCATATTGCTGCAGTTAAGGGAATGACATGGTCATTAAGCAACTCTGGATTAACTCTGGGATGTGGCAACCATTGGAAATACATGCCAGTTGCCAAGCTCCCAAATTTGATCATGTGACCATGGAGATGCTGTGGCCATTGTGTGATGACTGGTTCCTAGTCACTTTTTGATGCTGTTGTAACTTCAAATTGTAAATTGAGGGCTACTTGTACTTAAAAACATACTTTGTGCTGTGAATGTTAACCTAAATTGATTCTTCCTGAAGAAATTCAGGAAAAAGAGAATATCAAGGAAAATTGCTATGGCTAATACTTGTTTCTTTTTGTTGTTGCTTGATGATTTCTCCTGAACAGAATCCCTCTGAAGAAATTCCCTTCCATGCGTAGCATCTACAATGAATATGGGACCAATGTCCAAGACTTGATCGAGTTGGGACAAATGCTGAAGTATAAATTTGGGGGTCCCGGTGCAGAAATACCTACCCCAGAGGCTCTGAAGAATTACATGGATGTAAGTAGGGTGGCAGTTTCATCAACTTTTATCAGATTTATTGGTTTTGGTCTTTTAGCTAAGAGAAGAATCAATGTGATATCACAGTAAATAAGGCTAGGCAAATTAATGGGCTGTAGAAATAAGAACTGTACACTACTGACTCCTGCCTCACGGACAGCATACTTCCAGTACTATCCATACTTTGGATAGTGAGATGGGCGGCATATAAATTTAATAAATACCCATGGCTAAAGAGCAGTGGTAAAAGATGTTTATCAACTTCTTGAGCTTCCTGGATGCATCTGATTGGCTACTGTGTGACATAGAATGCTGAATTAATAAGTCTTAATACCTGTGTAGGCCAGTCAATGTCCTTCCGTTGCCCAACTACCTGTAATGGTTAGGTGATCTGCGCTTCAGTTTGAGAGCAGCCAGCAGCTATTGTTTCATAGCTCATGATACGCATGCTCAGCATCATTCTTTTAGGCAAATTTGGAATGTGGGCTATCCACCCTACTGTCTCATAAATCCCAAAGTATGTCACTTCCTTGTGAAAAGTATTCCCACACAGAAACATTTTGTGGGAATATTTCAGGCTAATTTTCTGAGGGGGACGGGACTTGCATCTACTTGGGAGACAAGTTTATGGCTTTGGGCCAAAGATGCTATTGAAATAAAGGACAATGTGTGTAGGAGAGGTATGCAGTCATTTGTGAGTCATCAGAATGGATATGGACTCTTATGTTTCTGACATTCAGGAATCAAAATCCATTCTCTCAAAAGAAACTGGTGTAGTGAAATGGCTGAAGTTAAGAATGAGAGAATCCTGGGCCCAAAGTAGAACACTTATTGCAAATTTTCTGTGTGTAAAATCCTTTTTTAAAAAAATTCTCTTTCCACTTAATCAGAAAAGCATGGGCTTATAAAGTATGTGCACTGATATCTTCTTAATACAGATTTATAGATGAAAATTTAATTTTGTTCCTGACAGGAAAATAGACAGACCATCATTGGTATTTGGACATTGTACCTGGAATATAATAACTCCTTATTAATTTCTTCCAGGTTCAAAGAAAGTCGCACTAATGATGCTTGTTGTTTCTCAAGATGAAAAGAAGTGTAGCTGCAGTAAATAGTGTCTTCCTATTTCTGCTTTAATTTCTTTGTAAACATTCTTTGCAAGGCAATATTAACTATCTTTTTTTTACTTTATTTATTTAATTTCTGTATTCTTTCTTCTATGCTTATTTGTCCAGTTTCCTCATCTCTGTTGAGCAAAAGATGTAACTCAAAGTTTACTATCAAGGCAATGTTATTCAGGCTCCGTGTTAATGATATTTTTTTCTTAGGGCTAATTAGATCTCCAATGCTTTATTAATGCTTTTTAGTCATGTGATAATTGAACTCCTTGTCAGTGGGGAAAAATAGATATATGGATAAAACCAACAAAAGTCATCTAAATTAGGTTAAGCTAGGGTGTCTCCTAATATCCTGGTTGCACTAAGTCCTGGTATAAACCTTGCTACAAACCATTTTCAGCACCTCACAAGTGACCGTTTATTCATTATGGTAATTGGAATTTGCTCATAAACACTTTGATTAGAGACTGCACAGTCTCTAATCATAGAGACTGCACAGTCTCTAATCATAGAGACTGCACAGTCTCTAATAGAGACTGCACAGTCTCTAATTGTAAGCCACAGTGAACTGTTGGACATATAAATACATGTGACAACTAATGTTCTTTAAAATATATTTTTCTTGTGTGACTGTTTAAATGTCACATTAAGCCATACTGTAATTAACATTCGTAGAATAAGCCATAGTGGTTGGGTTTAAACAGCAGACACTTCCAAAGAAATCACATTATGGCTTGCAGTTTATCGGAATCTATCCTTTGAGTTTGGATAGAATCAATGGCTAGAATACACTAAACTATCATTGATTTCTTTGATTTTGGCTTAATATGCTCTACAAATTGTTATTATGGTTTATAGTTTAGCTTACTATGGAAGCCCATCCATTTTTAGTTTATTCAGCAAAGCAGTTAAATCATGGTTTAGAAGAGGTTGTAAGTCAAACTATCAAATTGGAGGGAATATCCTACAGGCCAGCACCCTGCTTTATGCAGGAGGTTCAGAATTAGAATACGCTGAACACTTGGCAGGTTAGTATCAGGAAACTTCAATAATTAGTTCCATTATGAAGCAAGTCTATTTTGTAGAAGAGCAGGTTCCTAATTTTTCTGCATAAATAAAATGAGAGATGTATATTATAAATGTGGCATTGTATCAAACCATAAACAGATTTGTGTCTGATAAAAAAAATACAGCAATCTGGAGAAAGTAATCAGAACATATATGCAAAATGCAATTAACAATGCAGGCCATCATTTGATGGATTTCCAACCAATTGGAATTTTTTTTGCTTTGAAATATGTAACTTTAAACAAAATTGACTGCTGCATTTCTTCAAGCTGTAAATGGTATCTTTATAGTTTTGAGTTTTTTAAAAAAGCACTTCAAATAGTAGCACGTAATAATTATATGATTGGTAAAGGTAGCAATTTCAGGCACACTTGTTTCATTAGAAAGAGGTCAATGTGTTGAATTCTTGAGTGAATACAGTAGACCAGGGGTCCCCAACCTTTTTTGCACCAGGGACTAGTTTCATTTTAAAGAAAACTGTGGACCGGCTGAGTGGCTCAGCTGTCATGTGATTGGGTGGGCGTGGCCAACTTGGAAAATGTGAAACTCACTTAACAATCGTCTTGGTTAGCAACCAAACTTTTGGGCTC